>PQWD01005341.1:0-37156 GCA_019425675.1 Leucinodes orbonalis | reverse complement strand
TGGAATCCGAAGCATGCTACATGTGCGCGCGCGCATGGTACCTATGCATGCACTCACACCCGAATTCTTACAACATATCTGACTGCATAGTTAACACGGTTTATAATGTTGCTTTTTATTATTATTGACTTGTAAATCCAGCACACGCGATGTTTACTATAAATTTGACTCTGATTTCAAAGGCGCAGAAATTTTATAATTAGTGGTCTGATTTTCACCCTGGAGTCTGAGTATTTATGACATACAAACAGACAAATTCACTGTCGGTAGTAATCATCAGTTGTCATTGCTTAGTCGTACACGAGTATCCCCAAAGGAATCAAAATTTGTAAACAAGCTAGCGGAATAGCAGGAGATGGAAAATGGGGCAGGAGATGGAAAACGCAATTTCTGAGTCGTAGACTCGACACTGAGTCGTCTAAATAGGTACCACCGCAGTGCCCGTATCGTCCCGTGAAACAGGAGTGTTATGCACTTTTATGTTTCGGGATGAGGGAACTGCAGCTGGTAAAATTACCGGGTATAAGAGATCTAAAACCTGTAATTGTCTCTGGTGTCGGGCGCAGTGCGGCATTGACGGAGAACAATTACTGTCTATCAGTTGTTGGTCCCCTTCAACGCTGCTCTGTTATGGTCAGGCGTATCACTTACCATCAGATGAGCGCCTTGATTATCCTGTACACTTGTAACATAAAAAAATACTTGGCTTTTAGTAACACCACTCATCATCAGCTCATTAAACGTCCCCACCGAGGGGCACGGGCCTACCCGTATAGGGTGATTAGGCCGTAGTCGTCCACGCGGGCCCAGTGCGGGTTGGACGACTTCACGCAACACCCCTTGAATTTCTTCGCAGGCGTGCGCAGGTTTCCTCACGATGTTTTTCTTCACCGTAAGAGCGTCGGAAAACGTACATATATTTTTCTAAAATTCGAAAACACATTGATAATAGTCGGTATTAGAACACAGCCCTCCCGGTAGAAGGGCGACAGTCCACACCATTGAGCCACCGACGCTCTTAACACCACTCACTACAAACATAAAACTTGCATTATTTTTTTGCCAGTTTTCTGTGGTATCACACATTTGCAGAACGTTATTGTATGAAATGTATCAATTATATGTCATCATCGCAGCCTAGTATTTTCACTGCTGAACGAAGGCCCCCTCTAATACTTCCACACGGATCGATACCAAACAGTTGACTTCGATTGGCCACCTTAACCTTAACAATACGTAGTTGACGCTTAAATTCAGCCCTCTTTGAGTCTAACAGAAAACATTAAAAATCATTTATCATTATTATTTGTTAACAACACATGACAATGGAGTCAGAGATCTTTATATAGTCACTTAATATTAATGTTTTATTTTTTCTATTACGAATAATCTATCTATACATATATTTAAAATTGAAGTGTCTGTTTGTAAAATTGAAATTACCGTTTTTTACTACATGCATATGAATATATATGCAGTACATACCTACACCAAAATAACTATTTCAATTTTTGTCTGTCTGTCTGTTACGGGTAATATCTGAAATGACTGGACCGATTTGTATGGGACTTTTATGGCAGGAAGCTCATGTAATAAGGAATAACTCAGGGTACTTTGACTTCAGAAAAATAAATGTGTAGTACCGAGCGGTCCGCAGTTTACATCCCGTGAGCTGCGCGTTACAAAGCAAATTCAAAAAAAACAATTGCAATCTACGGCTAAATCCCTGACGGGGTTATTCCTGCTCTGATTACTCATTATAAAAAAATCCTGGTAGGTAGAAAGTGATTCTCAATAATCGAGAGTAAGCAAATATAAAGTAACCGTTGTCAACCGCAAAACACATTCCCAGGTTCGATTGGTTTCTTGGAATCGGCCCCGCAAATGTAATAACAATAGTACCCTGTTATGAGAAAAGAGCGATAAATCGTGCAATTCTGACACCTAGCTAATACATAATGTAGGACTTTTTATGACAGGATTATTTGTCAGGATGTATGTACATTACATACGAATGTCGGTGGCTCATTGTTGTGACTTCCAATCTGGAGGGTGCGGGTTCAAATCCCGTCACGTGTCAATGTATTTTTGAATCTTCGGAATTATATGTACGTTTAGCCGACACTCTTACGGTGCAGGAAAACATCGAGGGGAAACCTGCGCACGCCTACGAAGAGATTCAAAGGTTGTGCGTGAAGTCGACCAATCCGCACTGGACCCGCGTAGATGACTAAGGCACACCCTTTACAGGTAGACTCGTGCCCCTCGGTGGGGACGCCAATCGCCATCAGCGTACTCGTATGATGACTCTTGAGATTCCCGTAGTGGCTAGCAAGTTCGGTAGGTAACGTAAGTTTCGCAACTATCGCAATGGTTCGATTTTTGGGTTTTGGTGTCTGAAAAGTATTATCTCAAATCCTACCAGTTTCCGGAAGGTCGGCTTACCAAGTGGCTTCTAAATTTATTAGTGATCAAGGGATACTGAAACAGGAAATCGACACAGTTTCCGCAATTTGTTACGATAATTTAGTTTGCATATTTTTATTATGTTTATACGATTTGATACATTTCAATTTGTTCATAAAAGTGATTAATACTTTCTCATATTTTATTGAAATAGATTAAACCTATGACGTCGCTATAACAATTTCCGGAAATAAATGATACCGACACAAAAAAACTATCGCAACGGAGGAAAAAGCGAAAACATCGTTCATCAAAATTGATGGTCAACGCACTACAAAAAACGGGTCGGAATTAAAATTGATGGCGTCGATGTGTACAGAGGAACGTGCAACGGTAGCATACGGGATGCATCCGATCGATGGTGTGTAATGCGATGCGGCGTTATCCATTCATTGGGTGTTTGTTGTGAATGCGCGCGGTCAGAGGGCGCGGGCGCAGTCCGGCGCGCGCGCCCGCGCCCCGCGCACGTTGCACCGCGCGCTGCACCCGCGCTCACACCCATGGACTGTTACAGCTTTGTTTACCTCGCGACCACCACCCACACACGTAAGTTATGCATGGCCCGAATACGCGCATTTCACAATGCGCCTGATTCGATACCCCCCGTTTGTTTATTTACATTCACCTAATCATTGACAATTCGATATTACGACAGTAAAATTGTTGTGGCTTATAACACCGACTCGTAGAAAATTTGGAATCGTTAGTGCAACGAATGCACGTGCGACGGTGTGGTATGGGAAAGTAAACCGTGTGCGTTCGTGTTAGAGTCGGAACGGTCGGCGCGACAGACGGTCGGAAGTGGCTAGCAGGGGCTGCGCCGGCGCACACACCTGCCCGTCACGCTGTATTTGCGCCATCACTTTGCTTACTTACTTTGAAGAAATTTTAATGAAAACCATCACTTCTTAAGATGGACGTACTTTCGTGATTGAGAACTACTACCGCAAGCTTCGTAAAAGTATATTTTAACTTTAGTTCTAATTATGTAGTATGTCCTCGAAAGCACCTATGAATTAGCAAACTATCATTTTCTAATGATTTCATTTGTGTTGTTATTATACACTCAAATCAATAATAGGACAATATATACTCATGTATGTGTACTCGTGTATCTACTGAAGATCATCTTTTATTCCAAAACACTAAGTTAACATTCAAGCACCCAGACAAATCGTAGCATAACATATTATACTAATTAAAAAGTAATCGAAATCCAAGTTAATAACTAAGTGTATTCTTTTAACTAGATGGTTTCTAGTTTAGATTGTTAGCGTATAGTATCATATATAAAACTCCGTTAGTATAAGCGTTTAAAGTACTTCCACGTGATAGGGTGGTATTCCTAATTGTTAGCTCTAATTTTAGATGGTATATAAAAACATAAGAGAGGGCCCAGCCCTGCAGCCGCGTGTGGATAGTCACGTATATTCTATTCGGTCGTTTGTCAGCGGTTTTGTTGCAATGTCTCACAAGTTTTTGTGTCGCCTATTTATATTTGGAAAACAACACGTAAACATTAAGAACTGGACGTCCTCATTTATTATAATAGCAACGATAATGTATTTCGTGGTGAACATACAGAAAATGTATTTGTTTTTTTATTCAAGAGCCGAAAATGTAAACATAACAAAAGTTGGTTCTATTGAATTAAAACCAATTTTACGAGGGTATGTCATTAGAAACTAATCAAGACATCCCGAAAGACCGAATGGTGATAGGGTCAGAAAGTTCTTGAACTGAAACCTCGTACTTACAGCATCGGCGGATTTTGCATAGAATTGACACGAGCCGACTAGAGAAAAGGTGCAAGTAGCGAACACGCCAGTATTAGTTGGATATTGATAGCTTCTGACTGTAAGGAGTGTAGAAGTTATTGCAATAGGAATTGTATTCGGCAGTGGAAATCACAATTTTCTATTTTTGAAAATTGTGTATGGACGCATGGACTAAGGCTAATCACGCCTATAGCGGGTAAGCTCGTGCCCCTCGGTGGGACGTTTAATGAGCTGATGATGATGTGTAAAAGGATACTCCACTTTTTTATGTAAGTGTAAATAGGACGGCAGGCCCGATCTAGGGGGGGGGGGGGGGCAGACGGGGCACGTGCCCGGCGGCACGGTTCAGGGGCGGCAAACCGACTAATGGACCATCATAATTTACCTTACAGGCGCAGGCAGGAATGACGCTATAATTCGAAAACTCTCTCGTCGGTCTCTATCCAGGGCAGCAGTGTATTATTTCAAAGTTACCTAGTTGTTTCTCTAGTTATATCATTATTTTTATGATGGACAGCTACATTGCATAAGTTATCATAAGTCAGTCAGAAGTCATTAGTTATAAGAACCCCAGCGACGACGGATTTACCAGCAGCGCTTTTTGAAAGTAGGGGGCACGCCAGTGCTTAAGACCCTTCGGAAGCTCTTTACTTCCGGAATCGGTGATGGTGCGTCGCCAAAGGTGAGGAGCAATGGCGTGGTGGTGCTCTTCTTTAAGAAAGGCGATTAAACTTTTTCCCTCTCTATTAAATCTATCGCAGTCCACTGTTGGACATTGGTCTCCCCATTTTACGCCAGATATTTTCCGGTCCTCCGTTTTTCTCATCCAGCCTCCACCAGCGACTTTTCGCAAGTAGTCGGTCCAACGGGCGCCGGAGGGCATCCTACGCTACGCTTGCCAAGCCGCGAACTCCGCTCCAGAACTTGTCTGCTCCAACGGCCATCGGTTCTGCGGCATACGAGTACGTTACCCACTGCCACTTCAGTTTGCTAATCTGGCGAACTATGTCGGTAATTTTAGATCTCTTGCGGATAACATCATTTCTGATTTTATCTATATAACTTTAAATTTGTGAATCAATCCCGTAGTCAGTGTCCATGTCTCATCTGCGTATGTTGGTATGGGTAGGACGTATTTCTCAAAGACTTGTTTTTAAGCGTTGCGGAATCGTCGACGTGAAGACCTGATGTAACTTGCCTAATGCCGCCCAGCCTAAGTAAATCCTCCTACTAGCTTCCCTGTCGAAATTGTGCCGGTCAAGTTTTGTCCCAAGTAAACGTTTTCTTGGACAATCTCGAGAAGGACGCCACCGATGATGTATACTGGTTGTGACGACTCTGTATAAACGTTTATCAGAAACGCTATCAGTCTATAATTCTTCAAGAGAGTTTTATCACCCTTCTTGAAAAACAAGACGACGCTTCTGGATCACGCCTCCAGTGTGACGGCATTAAAAGAGCTCACCTAATGCCCTAAGGATGGGTTGTCCACCGGTGTTTAGGAGTTCTGTCGTAATACCGTCATCCCCCCCGGCCCTTCCACTTCTCAGATGCTCCAGTGCTGCACTAATTTCGCTAACGTCAACATCCGGGATATCCTACGTACAATGGTGCCTTAGTGGGCACGTAGATCTTCGCTGTCTTCGGTCTGTGGCTGATGAGCGCTCGATGAATACAGTCGTCCATAGAATTTCTCAACCTCTTCCAGGATCTGTTGGCGTAATGTGAGTAGTTGGCCATCTTCTATCTTAACCTTTACCAGAAAGCTCCTCCCAAGTGGTTTTTGGAAAACTTTGGGCCCCCTGTCCTCAATAAGGTCCGTAATTAACCTTGTATTGAAACAGTAGAAGTCCCTGCGAACGAGTTTTCGTATCCGCTTGGAGAGAGCCTAATATTCCGGCTATGATAAGTCAAAGTCAAAATTAATTTATTTAAATTAGGCTTACAAAAAGCACTTATGAACGTCAAAAAATATACAAAAATACAATAAAAAAAACATTTAAAATACTAAAGTCAAAATATTTTCGATGAATTAGAATTTCGATGCTTGAAAAAAAGCGCTTGAATGGTTTGGCCTGTTGAGAAAGAAACACCTAAGAAAACTCAACAGTGCAGCCTTTTTTTAGACAATTACTTAATGTTAAAATATATTATAAACACTGCTGATAGCTGAGCAGTTTAAGACCACGGATTTTTATCACATAAATATTCTTCAATAGTTTAGTGCCCTTTTTTAGAAAGGTGTTTTTTATTCTAGCTTTAAACATGTGTAATTGCAACTCTGCCTTATATATTTTGCGGTACCTTATTGAACAACCTTATACATCATCCTATAAAATATTACCTATTTTATGTAGCTCAAGTCCGAAACAGCAAGTTTGTTTTTATTTCCAGTATTAAAATGGTATTACTCACAATTTTTCTTAAAGGTGTTACAGTATGTACGCACATAAATAAAATTTGAATGTATTAAGATGCTACATTCACTATATTTATTTCTTTAAACTGTTCCTTAAGAGAGTCACGTGATCTAAGGTTAATGATAATAGCTCTTTTTTGTGGCACAAATATTGTATATTGATAATGTCGGCAGCCGATCCCACAGCAGCATACGACATTACACTATGAAAATAACTAAAATAAACCAATCTTGCCGTTTTTACATCTGTTAAGAGTTATCTTAGATATTAAAACCTTATTGAAGAATTAACGACCCATTACGCTATTGTGCCACATCTTCAAGTTATTCTCCAGAGTCATCATGATCCGTCTCGCGCATAGGTTTGACGACATCCAGCCCTCCGAACAAGCCGGGTTCCTCAAAGGCTTCAGCACCATAGACTACATATCACATACGCTACGGCAGGTTATACAGAAGACCGGAGAGTATAACCGACCATTATGTTTGGCGTTTGTGGACTATGAGAAAGCCTTTGATTCGATCGAGACTTGGGCTGTGTTTCATTCCCTCCAACGGTGCCTGACTTGACTACTGCTATATCGAATTGTTGAGATGTTTGTACGAGTGCGCTACTTTGTCAGGCCGAGTACATGAAGAGTTTACACAATCATTGGCACCGAGGAGTAAGACAAAGGGATGTAATTCATGTAATATCTCTGAAACTGATCACAGCTGCGTAAAAAGTTGCAGCTATGTCCAAATGTCAATCAATTAAAAGACTTATTATATAAATTAGTGAAATAATATAGGATGATAAAGGTAAAAATAAAAAATAGTGGCCGGGGGCGGCATTTCTCAATTTTTGCCCCACCCAAAAAAATTGAAGATCCAGCGCTGTAGGACGGTCATGACGCTCTGACTGAGAGGCATTGAAGGAGACCAAAAACTAACCCTTTATTAACCTCCATCATTGCCGTACTGCGCCCAACACTCGAGACAACAGATGCTAGCCAGTAATTACATATAGTCTCTGATACCCAGTAATTACACTTCCCCGTCCCGAAATACAAAAGTGCATAACATTCCTGTTTCACGGGACGATATCTGACTGCGACGGTACCTACCTAGACGACTCAGTATCGATTATCGAGTCTAGAACCATTTCTTGTAATCCAATAGCAAACAAGCATCTATTAGCACAACTATGTTTCAAACCCTGATTTTATATTTCAAAAGTATTTTTTATTGCCAAGATTGCCTTGAAATGAAATTTAAAGCAGTAATCAATTAAATAAAAAATAATTTAATGGCTCAACGACCCAAAGTGAGTCTTTGCCTCCGAAACGAGAGACTTCCACCGGTCTGTATCCTGCGTAATCTCTGCCCAGCTTTCAAACCCGAGCTCACACAGGCCAGCCTCCACCATATCCCACCAGCGATATCTAGGACGACCGATTGGGCGCCGTCCACTTTGTCTTCCAAGATATGCTCGTAGTACTCCCCGATCCTCCCCAATTAGAGAAAACTAAATGACGATTCTTACCTGTGGGTTGTATGTAGGTCTTTGACGAAGTACAAAAATGAATGTTCTAACAAAAGGACGTAAGTATCTATTGGCTTATATTCTTTACAAAAGGCATAATATAATGCAACATTTCTGCCTTATTATATTAAAAAAATCGTTTCTGGGCTCGTGTCGATTTCGGATTTCGGCTACAGTCCGTAACTCTCCAATGGCAGAAGTCTTTTGACGATCCCTTCGTCTAGCAGTGGGTGCTAAGGCTGTATTGGTCACTTAATTGTGTCGAGTTTTTGCTGAGTACTTTAGGTATAATATTGATGCGTATGAAATGAAATCAATTGTAACTATTTAACCAGACTTGTGAAGAAAATAGTATTCAAATATTTTCATACATAATTGCATAAGTAACTGCAAATGCGATTAGTTCAAAAGACATCAACGCATAGGGTTTGCAAAATTATATGTTTGTTTCTTTTCACGAAACAGGGGAATGCTAAAGCAGGATACCATTTAAAGTACAACTGAAAGTGATAGATGAATGTAATGCTATTGTGATATGTCTATGTATAAAATGTATGTATTTTATAGGTAAAGATATTATTGACGTAAAATACTAGTGTTATACTCATTTCTGAGTTGTCTGGGAGATATCGTCTAGTGTAGGAAGAATGTTATGCACTTCGGTCTTCCGGGAAAGGGCGCCATAGCTGCATTGACATTACTGGGTAAAAGGGACTTAAAATCTCTCTTTCGTTCTTAATTCAAAGGATACTGTTATTAGCAAACGACCTTTTATAAAATGGAATTGACAGTTAGGTATTCTTTAGAGCTCCTTAGCGATCTTTTCGAATGCGAGTGGAAAGAAAACAAAGACGTGGAGTACTTAAACTTGTTGTCACTTACTCTCAGTTAAAGAAGAAGGTATTTGATTGATTCATGTAATGGTAGCATAGTGGTAAAAGTATACATATTTACATTTATAACTCGGGGTGTAGGTACCCCGTACGCTATGGCTAAATGCAAACTTTCGGATTTTTTAAAGCAAGCAAGGTTTAGTAACAATGGCAATCTAGCAATGGCGACACTTGAAACATAGAAAACACAAGTAATGTAAATATTATTTACAACCTATCCACAAAATATTTTCTCAATGGAAAATGAGATACATACCTACGATTAATCCAGGGTTTGTTACGATTATGCCACACGTCTTTTGCTTCTTCCACCTTATACAATCTTTCATGCATAGTCGTCGGATTTAAGGTACCTATCTACCTATATTTTTCATTAACTATTCAACCATACCTGAAATCACAAAGTTGTTCGTAGAGTCAAATTTTACGTTTCAGAATCCTTGATTCTGGTACTTAAATTATAGTCGTGCTAAATTTATGAAATGTTCACAACCTACTTAAACAGTTAAACTTAGTTACAGAATGGTACTAAAGAAGATTTCCATGATTTTGATACCCTATCAGACATTAGGCCAAGTACACATTGCGCAAGCGGCTGTATATTTTGACGCCGAAATGAGGTAAACACGAAAGTGACTGGCTTTGCGCTAAAAACTATCAAAGGTGATAATCAAATACGCAATACAGATTGTACCTAACGTTTATATTTGACGATCCATTTGGTGTAGCGGTTGAGACGTCGGCTGCTACACCAAGGGTTCCGGGTTCGATCCCCGGTCAGTACAAACATTTGTGTGCATGAACATGTCTGTTTGTAATGGTCTGGATGTTTTCTATGTATAATATGTACGTATTTACAAAAAAATACATATAAGTATGTTTATCCGTTGTTTAGTACCCATAATACTTCACGCTTAATTTAGAGCTAGATGGCGCTGTGTGAATGCCAGTGGATATTTGTTTATTTATATACCAGATTATCCGCATGACCAATGCTTTGGATATTATAGGTACCCGCAGAAATAAGACATCGTAACAAACTTTCGTAACTGACAAAGAACCATTAGTTATTGAAGATGCATTTATAGGTGCACGCAATTACTCATACACTAAAACGTACTCGCACACACAAATACACTATGATAACGAAAAATTATGTTAATAAAGTTTAACTTTCGATATTAGTTATTAAAAAACTTTAAAGCATGCTTGGTGTTAATAATAGTCCATCAGTCTACCTATTCAATATGAAGTAGGTTTATTATAATCGACCAGACCATAAAGTTTGACTTTTTGGTAAAGGCCTTTCCTCGTTGCATATCTACTTACCGTCCTTCCAAGTGATTTCTCCACGCAGGCCTATTGCAGTCTAGTAGGAACTTTTCCGACTAAAATAATCGACTTCACGTGCCTTCGAAGTATTGTTGAAAGGACTCGCGATAGTATTTTTCAGTTATCCCTCAGCCGAACGACCATTTCAATTGTCGCATAACTGCACTGCACTGCACGATTGTTATCAAAAACGCTTCCAATAAATTAAAAGACGTAAATAAAATACTTATTTAAAGAATAAACAACAAAAACAATGCTATACATTAACAATAATAAAATTGAAATTGGACGTTGGTCTTTGCGATAACTATTGGAGACATCAGGAGTATTGCTATAACCAAGATATCTTGTATCAGTCGTAAGTACGCACTCGGCTGCTCAGGACCTTAAGCCCTCGGAATAAAGTTCAATTTTATTCGACAATATTCCGTACGACCTCCGTACCTTAGTGATAACTAAGGCACGCACCGAAGGGCACGCTAATGTAAATATTTTTAACCGATTGCGGCACTCGGAGAAGGTTAGAACTACGTACCTTGTGAAGCTTGTAGGGCCTGTGCTAAAGATACCAATAGCGGAACGTAGGTACATTTATTCACATCTTATAGGCACCTAAACATAGGTACTCATTGCAATCTTATCACACTATATGAATATATATTTTATGGTAAGTGTACAGGACGGTCAAGACGCTCACCTGATGGTAAATGATACGCCTGACCATAACAGAGCGGCATTAAAGGAGACCAAAAACGGCAACAATCAGTTGTTCTCCGTCAATGCCGCACTGCGTCCGACACCAGAGACAACAGATTAGGTCTCTTACTTATGATACCCGGTAATTTAAATAGCTACTGTGTTTATTGGAAAAGTTAGCAATCACACAGTCTAGCTATGTTGTAAGCAGCTTACTTGTGACGTAAAGATATTAAGGCCTAGTCCCGTCCCGTCATTTCACTGTCTGTCCTATCTCTCAATCCAGAACACTGCTGCACCAAAAGCATAACTATTTTGACGGAGAAATAAGTGACATTGATTATCATAAACATCGTGTCCCTTAATTCAGTTGTAATACATAAATTGATAACTGTACACTTTTTTGTAGTTCCTAAATTGTTCATATATACCTAGGCTCCGAAATACATCCTTCGCTTATAGTAATTGAAATTTTTATAGGTACTATTTGGATTCTCTAAGAAAGAAATTAATAAATTTACTCAATAAAATATATGTGTTGACATTCTGCGTATTTTTATTTTAAAATTATATTTATGTTTCGTTGATGTAGTTAAATTGTTATAGCACAAGTCTCTACACAATAACCCTCCATTTTTGTTTCAAAACTCCAGCGCAATGTCGGGGAAACCGAACACCGCGCATTCTTTACCCATATTGTCATACAAATGGCCGTACCGTACTCGTATGGGACATTACTACTCGTGAATACGATATGTTACTCGCTGGGAAATACGTTCATTTATATTTTCAATTTGCTCCAGGAATTTAAATCAAATTGTAACAATTTCGTTATAGTTTTGCTTAGTTTCTCCAAAAATATTATTCAAGTAAAACTGATTTCATTTGCTTTTTTTATGTTACATCCCTATGTAAAACCCGTTAGTAGCTCTTAGTACATACATATACTTAATGCACATTTTAGCAGGTAAAACTGAAGGCAAAACCATCTTAAATAAAAAATCTGTTTTTGCTTCTAAAAATTAACTTACTTAAGTAGGTAAGTTTGTGAACCCAGTTTTATGAAAATCGTTAAGTTCACGAAATTGAGTTTTATATCGTTTATAATTAATTATTTAATGGATTTAAGTGGAAATTGATTACAGAAGTTTTTTAACAAACAAATTAGGTAAATATTTAAATATTTTTCAAAAATGTAACATCTGCGTAAGTACCTGACTTATATCTACCCTCCAATGCAGTAAAGTTTAGATTCATAACTTTTTCAGTTTGTAGAATAGGGAAGTGACTTGTAGCTTGAAGCACCTGTGCTTAATAATTAAACATATTATTAATCAAGTTTTAACAAAAAAAAGCGAGCGCAATAATTGTGTTGATGATGCTATATGTCATTAATTTGAGGTGTCCAATCATGGCCACATAGCTCGTGACGCGTCTTGACGTCACATACCGTGACGTCACACGTCACCGCAAACGAACAATCGTTCTCCATCGACGGACACGGGCCGTCAAAAGTAGGCGAAGCAGAAGTACTCTTTTTCCGAAATTGGTGCCGTAATATTTTTTTGATAAGGTATTTTTTTCTATTTACATTAGAAGAGGAAAATTGTTAGTTTATTTTTTGTATAATAGGGACTCTATAAGGATTAGTTCGAACAACATTTATCTCTAGAATCACGAATAAAATATCCATTCACTCAGTATTTACAGTACTATTCTCTCTCTTCAACCTATTGCAGTCCACTGCTGGACATAGGTCTCCCCCATTTTGCGCCAGACATCCCAGTACTATTAATAATATAAAATGTAATAATAGAATGGAACCTAAACGGCTTAAACTTAAAAATATATTAATTAACCATTATCAGCTCATACGTCCCCGCCGAGCGGCACGAGCCTACCCGTATAGGGTGTATAGGCCTTAGTTGTCCACGTGGGCCCAGTTCGGATGCCGACTTCACGCACAACCTTAGAATTTCTTCGTAGGTGTGCACAGGCTACCCACGATGTTTCCTTCACCGTAAGAGCTTCGGATCAACTTACATACTCGTAAATTTCAAAGATTTGAAAAGATATTGGTACGAGGCGGGATTTGAATTTTTTTTTAATTAAATGAATTTTTATATTATACACACCAATGAGTGTATAATATAAAAAATCATTTAATTATAACGATGTTAATAACTACCTGTAGAATCTCGTCTGTTAGTAAAAGTTTGCCATAGAGCATTGATAAAGTATCTTGGATACCAACATAGCTGAACCTTCGCAACGGAAGACTAAAAATAATGATATACCTTTAATCTTTCTAAGGATTTATCTGTACCATCTGTATGACTATTCAAATATGCACCCCTCGCAATCCATTGGATTATCCCTGGGCATAGTTATTTTCCATGGAGCTCCAGGTTACAGTCCCTTCGGACCCCTTGTATATTGGCGCTCACCATTGGGTGGCAAAAAATAAAAAGAATAAGAAAACAAAATATCAAAGGTGCTATGAATTTGCCAACAGATCTCTAAAACGCGTGTCATAACGAGAACATTATTAATAACTGTTAATTTAAAAATTATGTACATAAAATATGACAACCCGAGCAAACAGCCCGCCTACGTGTAATTATTTATGCAATATGTTGTAATTAACTCGGTCTAGACCAGACCTATGTGTCTGCTGTAATTAGACGTGTGCTGTATGCTATGTGCTTGCGTAATGTTCAAACATATCTAAGAAAGTGTCAGACCTTTAATTATGAAATTGAATGGTCAGGTCAAAAGTGCCCGAAATTAATGACTTAAAAATTGTGAAAGTATAAACATTTTCTATTTTATAAAAGTTATTAAATTGAATTTCGTAAAGTACACTTATGATTATCGAACTTAATAGACAACAACAGTCCGAACCAGTGGTAGAATAATATTTGACATTCATAGGACCTAAATTGAATAAATATATTTTCATTTCATTTCAAATTAACAATTGGTTTTACTGAGTTGATCCTAGCAAAAAATTTGTTTTCTTGTTAGAAATTGTCTGAAGAATAGTGATTCCGTGCTTTTGAGGGTTTTTTAGCCAAAATCCTAATATGTAGACGAATAGGATAGTAGTCGTTATTTACCAATTTGTATTGGACTCTCTCTCATTCTTCAACCTATTGCAGTCCACTGCTGGACATAGGTCTCCCCCATTTTGCGCCAGATATCCCGGTCCTCCGCTTTTCTCATCCAGCTTCCACCAGCGACATTTCGCAAGTCGTCGGTCCATCGAGCCGGAGGGCGTCCTATGCTACGCTTGCCAAGACGCGGTCTCCACTCCAGAACTCGTCTGCTCCAACGGCCATATTGGGCTCTCGTGGCGAGTTAAAGCAAAAGTCATGACAGTGGTATAGGTGGTGATTACATGGAAACTGTATCAGAGGCCGAAAGGTGCTTTGGTATATCTGACATCTGGTGTTAATTTATGTCTGACGTATCTATACTTTGGTACCTAATCTATGAGATGAAGATGGGAAAAAGGCGGCATGTACGCATAAGTATATATTTCATACGTACCCCAAAAAAGTATCCCATCAGTTTTCTTTTTGGACCCAAACCTACACTAGTAAGTAAAGACTATATTTGCAATGTTTTCTTGCAAATAAGCGTTAAAGTTAGTTCAACATATTTCAGTCATAGAATTAGTGAACTTCCATGTTATAGAAAAACCACATAGCCTTTGTGGTGGGTCCATTAGTTAGATACACAATAAACTATCTAGAAGCACAATCACGAAGACACGTCATCATCAGCTCATTAAACGTCCCCACCGAGGGGCACGAGCCTACCCGTATAGGGTGATTAGGCCTTAGTCGTCCACGCGGGCCCAGTGCGGATTGGACGACTTCACACACAAACTTCGAATCTCTTTGCAGGCGTGCATAAAGGTTTCCTACGATGTTTCCTTCACCGTAAGAGTCGGATAACGTACATATATTTTTCGAAAATTCGAAAATACATTGGTACGTATCGGGATTTGAACCTCAGCCCTCCCGGTAGGAAGGCGACAGTTCACAACACTGAGCCACCGACGCTCTAATCACGAAGATATATCAACCAAAAATGTCCGAGCCACTGTACACATTCGTTGACTTATTGTTATATTTATAACATACAATTCTTCATTAAAATTTGACTTGAAAACATCATTAAATAGTACAAAATCAAAAGCACGAGCATACTTCTATGTCGCTTTGATATAGTAGCGAGCGACGTGATTACAATTAAAAAATCTGCCCGAGACGCAGATGGCAGACTTTTGCCGCGCACATTTTTTGTTGAGATTCTGCATGTAGTTAGTTTATTGTTTATCTAAATAAATAAATAAATATCCACTGACATTCACACAGCGCCATCTAGCCCCAAGTTAAGCGTGAAGCCTGTATTATGGATACTAAACAACGGATAAATATACTTAAATACATTTTTTTTTCGTAAATACATACATATCATACATAGAAAACACCCAGACCATTACAAACAGACATGTTCATGCACACAAATGTTTGTACTGCTGGGATCGAACCCGGAACCCTTGGTGTAGCAGCCGACCACTCAACCGCAACACCAAATGGGTTATCTAAGCTTAGATAGCTAGCTATATAGGCTTAGAATGTTAAAATTACTTACTTTACAATGACTCAGATGAAATCATGTGATGGTAATTGTGTGAATATTTCTTAATCATGGCAGGTTCGATTTTAATACCTAGAGCTCTTATTAGGACTACTACTAGACAGGCTGTGCAAATTGCGATAGCTTCACATACCTATTTGCGCCACATATGACCAAGTTCATTGGGGATCCCATCATGTGTCCCATTTTCAGGCTCAGGTGGACTATCTAGGTACTCAGTTACTGACCCGAGAACTAGCAGACGACGCAGTTATACATTTTCTGAGTCCCCATTTGCATTACAAGCACGTTCTGAGTCTATTCATTCCCTTACATATAGGTAGATACTAGGCAGCAGTGGCATGCACTCCATATATGCAAATAAGCAGTGCATTCTGTCCAGACAACCCGGAAAATCGCTAAAATTTTAAAAGATTCCCACTTACTGGCCATTTTCCTCTACAGATTTGAAACCATAAGCGATCTGCTGTCATCAACAGCACTCAATATGATAAAAATGCATTTTTTTTTATTGTTTTGTGATTAGACTCACTTTTATACGCTACTCATTATCTTTATGCACACTACTTATACTAGGTTACCGAGTCCTCCGAGCAACACCGAAAACTGAAGATTGGACCCACTGGGATGCCCACAGATTTCCTAATACAAGCGCAAGGCAACGGCAAGCCGTTTAAAGTGCGACAACTGTAAGCTCAACGAGCATACACTGGCTACCAGTTTACGCTCTGTGAGACGAGTCAAGACGCACGAATATTAGAAGAAATTACCGTTTTTTTCCAAATGCCATCCTGTGCAATTGTAACATGCCATCATCGCAATGAATCAGTAAATTTACCAAGAAATATAAAACTTTTCACAGGTAAGAGCCGAAAAGAAATTGCGACACTGGACTGCCTATAAACTTGGCGGCTTGTCCAGTCTAATGTATATTCTGATGTCTGTGGGGATGCCCTAATCTCATTGCATAAAACTTTTGATGTAGAGAATCATCTCCACTCGCAACTTGATCGGTAAAGCTATGAAGACCATACGAAAAATAAGGATTTTTGGACGATAACTAAATTTTATCCTCGTTCGGCCCTACGTATGTTCTATTTGAGTTTCATTTCATTAAAAAAACACTGGCTAGAAGCACTAGATAACAATGGAGCTGCTATTCTATGGCGCCTTAACTTTGTCAGTTTTAAAATTAGGTTTTTTATAAGTCCATCGTAATGTTGCCAGTGTTAATATGGTTTATAAGAACGCGGGTTCTCTGATAAATGATATACTGATTTCAATAAAAAATCACTGGCTAGAGGCACTAGATAACAATAAAGCTGCATTCTATGGCGCCCAAACTTTGTCAGTTTTTTAATTATTATTTTTTAAAGCAATAGTAATGTTGCCATATTGTTTATGAGAACGCGGCTTCCACAGACTCCCAATTAAAAGTTGAACAATTATAGTACTAGTGCGGTACGCGTATAATTAACCGTTACGTCACCGGCAGTGACGTCAGTCCGCGACACTGGGTTCATCGCTCGATAAAATTTCTCTACCTGCCAACCGACAGCTGGCAACAATGTCGAGTATCGGCCAACAATGCTCTGACGACTGTCACGCCAAACTACAAAGTACCTAACTGAGATTGGCAATTTTTTGAATTGAGAAGAAATACGCGAAATACTTATAAACTTTGCATTTTTCGAGATTAACTTCTGCCGTCCACTACATAAAAGGCCGTAAACTAAAGAAATATTATTTACGAGTTTCGTTCAAAGCCTTGTTGCACTCATTACTTAAGATACATTTCTGGTATAATATATACAAATAAGTTTGTTTTATACGTAGGTATAATATATTATATACTTGCACATTTAATGTTACTGATTTACTCAACTCAGTTGTGTTTGACCATCATTTTAGTTAAAGAAAGCCAGATTTTTTAGTGTTCACTTCTATCGTAATCTATAAAATACTAATTATGAAATCATAAAATATATATGTTTACTTATATATGACTTTCTGGTAGCAATCATGTTCAGGATTGAATTGGACCAGTGCGGCAGGGGGACTTCGGTAACGTCTGTTATTAAAGAAGAATAATGGTAAATACATCATGTTTATGGATATTAAAGAATTGTATTCTTTTAGAGAAATAATCTTATATATAACCATTATAGGTATACCGTCCGTTTTTGTCCGCTTGACTAACATTTACTAACAGATAGCTTTTCATCATTATCATCAGCTCATTATACGTCCCAATGCACGACGAAATCACGTACACTTTATATATAATTCAAGTGATAAAAATGAATAACTCAAAACTAAAATTTACCATTTACCCTCTTTTAGTTTGCCGACGGATGTATTATCGAAAAATATATGTGTAAATATGATTATAATCATACATCACAACGAGCGATGACGTCGATCAACGCCATTGCTCTAGGCGCAGAAAATTCCAATTATCCTTTTCGATTCAGCGGTTCTTTATTAGCAAACATAAAATATAATGCTCCACCGCTATCATTTATACTTTGACGCAAATTTGATTGCCGATTAAAATTCCTTTCATAGAAACAATCTTTACTATAATAAGTGTTGGAGCTATGCGCATTGGGCCATTTACGTAAGTCGCGGGTTAGCAATTCAATTGGGCAACATCATCGCCATTGCCCGTGCGAGAGCCGATCATTCAGATCGCACACGATCCGTGTGACGTCACAATTCAGACATGTACTTTGAAAGACACGAAATAACTCAATCGCCAAACGTGGTGCTAAAAAACGCTTCCGCTAACGACTCTACCAATTTTAATACGATTATAGGAATCCTATTTCTTAACCATAGCTCTACATCGTAATAAATGGTTAGATAACTGAAGAAATTCGCATGTAATCGAGTGTTAAGTAGAGTTATTAGGCGACAACATTTTGCCTAGCAATTTACTTGAACAATTCGGCCAGTGTTGCCGTCTCGCTTACGCGGGAGGCGATAATGAGGATTGCAACAGTGACGTCACAGAGGGGCGCGGGCGCGGGGACACGAGGACGCCGCGCGCCCGCTCATTGTAGTTTTTCGATTATTGTTTAATTAGGGCGAAGCGGCGGCGGAGCGGCGGCCAGGGGTGCCGCCGTTACGGCCCGCTAGCTGTAGTATTAAAAATTGGTTTTTCACTATCTAAAACAATAGATAATCCATGTTTGGTTTCGATAGGTAAAACGGTATACCTACATGGTGAGTGATGGATATATAACTCTGTAACGGTTCACGTGTAAATGAGTTCTTGATAATGCAGCATTAACTAACTAATAGATACAAACTTAATCTATACATTTTCATTTTCATTTTAAGGGAATACTATTTTCTTTGACACACTAAGGTAACATTGACTTCAATAAGTTTTATTAACTTTACTATATATTTTCAAACGTGTTTTCAAAACATAATTAATGAAAAAGATATCTCCAAAAAGAAGTCCACTATAATGAAGCTAATATATTAAATATTTCTTTGAAAAATAGGTTTGTTCTCGTTAAAAATAATTCATATTATTTTCAATATCTGATAAGGCGAACAACTAAAATTATAATACAATGTAGGTACTTATTTCCAACTTACACAAATGCAAAAGGCGCGTGCGGCGCAACAGGTGCATCACAGTTCAACGCCGCAGATGTTTTAAATAATTATATGAATTACGTTCCTTACCTCTAAACCACGTGTTTTGCTTTATAAGTCCTGCTTATTCGACACTTTAAGTTATAATATTCACCTCATTGGTGCGTCAAATGTAGCATCTCGAAGTCCATTGTGTAGTTGAATGTACTGTAATTATTTTCTGATAACTATATTTTTAAATTATCTGTAGTCTCTTCCTTCACCAGAAGGGCTGTATGATACAATGCCGCTGTAAATAATCTTATATTATGTCACTCGATGAGTGCTTCTTTAAAATTATGTATTCTGAAAACAAAATAATACAATAGAATAATCAGTGAAGATAAAGTATTTTAATAATAGTTTTCAAAATTGTACAAAGCAATCCTATAATAAACTTTAAATAAGCTATGTAGACGGCAACGATAGACAACAAGTTTGTGTTTATAGACAGAAGGGATGCTGCCCATCTGAGAAGTAGAACAGTTGTGTCAGTTACCAGTTCCTGATAAAAGTCCCTAAATGATCCTTACAAAATCGCATCGTTCCCAAGTCCTGAAAAAATTAACATCCGTACAATAAGCATAAAATAGTGCGTGAATACCTACCACCATGTGTTATAAAAAAAATCCAAACATAAAAAAAATAATATTTTATCGAGCGGTGCAGACGGCGGCGAGATTGTGCGCACCTGGCTCGGTGTCAGCGGGCGGCGCGCGGGGCCCGCGGGGTGGCGCGCGGGAAAGAGCGCGTAAAAAGGCGAGCGGGGTCGACGCCCGGGGCCCCGGCGTACTCCGCCGAAACCGCGACCCCACGCTTACTACCCCCTGACCCCGACTTCTTCGTGTTACCAACCGTACCCCAATTAACTTCGCGAAGCTAATAGTGAACTGCGCTAAGCTGAGCGAGCCATCTGAGGACTTTAGCGATCCAACAGCAACAGGTCCATCCCGAAAACGTATTGAAGGTATAAAAAAAATATCATATTAAATTACAGCTCGAGGGTTTTAATTGAGTTTGTTGTTGTAGTCTTATGTTGGCTATGTAAATAAGTTACCTTAATGTAAGATAGAGTTCACATGTTCAAATAAGGAATGAACTTTAAAATTGTAAACGGAGAGGTGGTTCTCTTCGTATAGAGTAAGTTGTCTGATGAACTATCTAACCAACCTTTGTGTCAGAGTTTCTGAACAGCTTTACTACTTTCGTGATTAAGTCAAGACGAGACAGAGAGTGATTCGACATATTGCTAGACTAGTACAAAGCGCTAGCGTATCAGGTTATGAAAAACTTCTCTCATCGTGTCTCAGCGTGATGGGGGTCCTCACCCTCTCTCTGCCGAATATCAAACGAGGCTCTGGCAACCAATCGCTGTGGCAAGCATGTTTGCCTAGCATCGGCAACTGTTAGAGACGTAATTCTTGCTTCACGCACAAGCAGCTGCGAGTGCTCTGGCAATCACTGCTGTGCTGTTGGCGACAGCCTCTTAACAACAGACGGTCTGCTCAGTAGATAATATTACGTTCCAGCTCCACTTTGAATAGCATTCCAAGATTGTTAGGTCCACCGCCAAAATAAGATGGCATCAGCCCTGGACCAGTTTACGACACGCCTACGAACAACAATAAAGGGACCATTACTGTTGACTCTACGTCGGAATCACATGATTTCCAACGTTTGCGGTAGATCAGGCATCGCAAACTCGCGATCGCGCTAACCATGATATCATGCCCGATTATTTGTATTCCGTTTCGCATTGCATTCCTATTGTATCATCGCATACGATCGACGATGCGAATTGTGAAACATTCCATAGCAGTGGTCGCGGTGGGTAGTGGACGTGCGCGCTCATCGACAGTATCCGGGCCAATGCCAGTCCGTACCTAAACTAGAAAAGTATTGTCCTCGATGTTCTGAGCGATAACCGAGCGCGGGCGAAGCAATCGCGACTCTAATGTGATAGGGGTACGGTGAGTATTAGCGTAGGGGTACGGCGCGGAGGTTGAGATATGTGAAGCGGCGGCATGCGGGTCGCGCGGCGTTCTCACGCTTTGAATATTCCTGCTCCCGGCGCCCCGGCCCCCCGCCGCGCCCCTCCACATCGGCCCTTCAATGACTCCCACTACCATTCCCAATCCCGACGCTAATTGAATGAATCCCACTAAGACTGTTTACATCCGCGTCGAGATCTCCACCCGCGGCCCTCATGGCGCTCGCGACGACATTTTATCGTCAAACAATCACCAACATTCAAACTGACCACATTCAAATTTCTTTTATAAATACATCGCTCACTGATATTATAATCTCGTATTTACTAATGGAGCGGTAGGCATTTGGCGTTGCCCGATTTAAATGTCGAGTGCCAAAACCTGATCGGCGGATACCAACATTGAAAAAAAAACGATTAAAACACGTAATCTGACATAAAGTCGAACAGGATATCATTCTCGCGGAATGGAGGATGAATGAATCGCAATGGCGGCCACTTCATCGGCTGAAACTCGTGACTTTGACAGACGGCTTCGCGGACGATTGATACGGCCGCATACATCTCTCTTTACAAGATCATAATAATTATTGGACGGCATTTTTCTGTGTGAACGGTGAGCATTAGTCAGGAGTGTCTCCCACGGCGCTCATACGACACTAATCATCCTTGACTTACATTTTGGAAATTCCTTTTGTGCGGAATCCGAGTCGTGAGAACGCTCGGACGCGACCCGCCAACATTAATATTTTGCCGCGAACTCAGCGGCCATATTCCCGAAGCTATTGTTTTTATTGTTCAAACGTATACGTAGTTTACTGCTAATTAAAGCTTTTATTGTGATCTTTCACGTGACCATAAAATTAAATAAGGATGTGTATTGGCAATGGACGACCCATCTGGTGTTCTAATGGTGGAGACGTCGGCTATTGCACCAAGGGTTCGGGGTTCAATCCCCGGGCAATACAAATATTTGTGTGCATCAACACGTCTGTATGTATTGGTCTGGGTGATTATGTATGTATTAACAAAAAAGTATATTCGTATGTTTATCCGTTGTTAAGTTCCATATGATGATGTGTGAATTGTCAGTGAATATTTATTATTATTATTATAAAATCTGCGATAACATATGCCTTAGCTTTTGACGTTTACTGATTATGAATATTGTCCATTAAAATTTAGAGGCTTAATCAAGTGTTTTACTGTTAATGATTTTTTTATTTACTGATTAACAGTGGGGTGTGAAGTACACATCCCACCTGATGGCAAGCGGCAAAACAAGACCAAAGTGGAGCTGCTAACTAGACGCAAAGCAAAGTTCTATAGTGTTTCACACAAAATTTATCAGCAAATTACCATTACACAAGCAACATTTGCCAATGTTTCATTAAGTTAGTTTGCGTGATTAAACAAGAATCATTATTATATTCATATCATTTTAAAAATCCATAATTTATTAAATTTCTAAAGACATACTGACTGACATATAAACAAGTTATAAAAACCAAAAAAAATATTTCACAAATAATTTGTTTGATAAATTTCAAATATAATTTTTGTTCACTAAAATTTCTATTTGCATTTTTTTTCAAATAAAATATTATTTAGTTATAATAGCATTGGCAATCGTTATAATAAAATGCAATAAACTTATAACACCTATAAAATTTCGATCGGTTTTAAATGTTTCTTTTTTAGCACCAATTCCACGCCTTAGGTATGGTTCTGGTTGTGGTCACTGTTCTAACTGGAAGCAAGTCGGAAAGCGCTGAATTCAATAAACAAATATAAGTCATTTCTAGCGCTTGACCGGGCGCTCGCTTGCAGCATCCTGGCTCGGGTCGCGCGTTGTCAACACAAATCGGACTGCGCTGGACTCGATGAACAAAATTATCTTATTTCTGGCCATGGCTACGTTTTAAATATGACATTTAATAAAATAGTATAGTGCCTTAAATTCTCTCGTGACTTTAGACTAAGTACTTAATTACATTATTGAAATAAAATTGTCAATAGATCTTTTTCCTAGAACGTATTTGTGTTAGGATATTTTCACAAATGAGATCTTAAGTTTGTAAAACATACATAGTATCTTTGTATAACGTTGCTGTAAATTTTCGCAGTAACTGTTGATTAACCACAGGGGAACCAAGTTAAGTCATTGCATCAAGTTATTATAATTTTCTTGGTAATTGTATACAAATAAACAAATCCTAAGCTTACTTTAAATGAAGTCATAAAACCGAACTTTCCCAGTTGTATAATAACAAACTAATTGCATGTGCATTCTAATAGCATCATAATAATGAAGTTAAATTATTGAAAGCACAAAACATGTTAATTCTTTCTGATCAATTGATTCCAACAGAAATGATTCATAACAGGTCCAATAAATGCCACATTCAAGCCCATATTTTCGTCCCTTTGTGACGTACAATCGTCTAATTGAAAATTATTAAGCTAAACGAACCAATATTTGTGACAATAGGGAACGGTAGACCGTCGAAACAGAGAGCAAACCGACAACAAGCTTTCCTTGAAGACGAAGAACAAAGCTTATAATTCCTTTGACAGAAGGTATCTGAAATAGATCGCCATAATCTAACCTAATTAGAATTTTTGATAGAAACACTTCTTTAAAGCATGAAAGTATTGTTAAAGTTTAAGGGGTTTATGAAAAATGCATTTATTGAAACACTATTAAAATCATTGTATTCTTTATCTCAACTGATTAAGGCAATACACGAAAAAAAAACCTCCTACAACAATCATCACTCAGTGAACTGTTATTTAAAAAAATAAAATTTGGTGTGAGATTAAATTTTTAGAGATGCATTTATTATATGTGAATGTATTGATTAAGTAATAGATGCAAGCAATAGGTAGGTACGAACGTAATAAAGATCTGACTCTTCTGTGGAAAACCTGGCAATGTTATCTCACGTATGAAGGTACTAAGTGTAGTATGAGGGTATTAAGTTTACATGCAACTGGCATTCAGATGATGAACTCTCGTCTCTATGCAAGGAAAATAAAAAAAAGTATTTGTAAAAATTTAAGTTGAATGAATATGTAAATATGCATAATATGACACTGCTTGCACCTCAAGGCTTGGCTCGTCTTGGCAGAGAGGTGTCCTGAACAACATGAACTGTACTGTGTCCAAGTAAATTTATTAGAGAGAGTACTCGAAGTTTCAGGAGTAGGGTAAGTTAGCGACAGAGCGGTAACATCGCTCTTATGAAGGTAATTTGCCAGTCTCTTGTACGTTGTTAATAGCTTGCATAACGCTACCTTGCTGCGAACGATAAGGGCTTATAATAAATTAAAAACTGGGATAAATAATCAATGGTAAATGGGACTTGCGCGAGTTATCATAAATAAATTATGAAGCCCCATGCTACCTTCTACTGGCTCTATGAAGTTGAGTTCACTGCCTGATCTAGGGGTCGTGTGTTAACACGTGCGTGTGTTAACACGTCCACGACCATATAATGACAGTCTTTGTGCTTCTTTTTTTAGTTTGCTTAGGTTTCCGTTTAGGATATGGCTGAATCCCTGAAAAGAAATTATACCTTGCACGTTTAACTGGCGGCCCTGGTTCGACTAAAATCTTAGTATGGTAGTCGTTAACGCGTCTGTATCTTACCTAGGTTACGGTTGCTGCGTATCCCCTGGTAGGTACCTACTGCTTCTTCTTGTACGTGCGCACTGCAGGGCTGTATGCTTGATGCTAACTATTTCAAACAGATAAAAATGTATGCGATATGGGAAAAATTTAGCACCAACTGTGCCTCTAACTACCTATATATGCCTGTGGCATAAATCATACGTACCTACATTGTGATCCTATATATAACTCTTTTTTTAAGGTAAATCTCAACCCACCTTAACTAAGAAAACTCAGGAAAATCCAAATGCTCTCCACCGATAAGGAACCGTACCTAAGCCGTCGCGTTTATTTTTGCGTTATTGGCGGGTCGCCAGATTGGCAGGATGCACTATAAGAAAGTTTGATGGCAAGGATCCCAAAGGAAGTATTTTCGTCCCTTATATCTCCCTAATAAATCCTTAAATATTTCATAAAAAATAATATAAATTAAATGTATTGTTGGGAGTAGGCAGCGAATGCAGCGCGCGGCGAGCGAGCGCGGGCGCGCTTATTTTTAACCCGTGCTGGCGGCTAAAGCTCACCTTTCGATCTATTCCTGGCCATACTATTTTTAAACTTTTGTCTAGATTACTTTCCTTCCGTCTGCTTATTAGTGGATGATTGAAATGCGTCGCAGGGGCGCACGACTCGAATATATAGCGGTGATATTTCCGGTGGACTCACATGTGTGCTCACGTGCGCCTTTTTTGTCATCACAACCGAAGGGTGCTCCCTATCAGCGTCGAACGCCGATGACAGTAATTAACTATAACTTTTGGTCACCACGAGATTTATGCCCTCCCAGTTAAGGGAATCTGAGAAATCTTAACACGCTCACCAACTTTTCATTACGATGATAATTAATGTATCAGGAAACAGATAGACGTTTCCTGTTGTTCGAGTACCATATGGACGCACTATCGCCATTGCCGCCTATGCGAATGCATGAAACACATTGGAACTGTGTACATGGTGCGAGTCGGAACTACTGCGCGTCTGTCAGCGGCCGCGTCTGCTCGGAGACGCGTTTCAACTGTTTTCCACATTTGGATCCGGAATGTTCATTTGTTTTTTGTTCGTGGAGGCGCTACTAACGGCAGGTCATGAATGAACGACCCTCGGCGTGTCCTCGCGGCCTATGAATGATTACCATCTATGAATGGCTCCAGAGCGCCCGACCACTCGCACGTCCTATCAAATTTGTATTCGTCACTCGGCACTACTGCGTTCCTACTACCAAGTACCAAATATCTTCTCGGAATTACCTTGTCATACGGCAATGATCTTACCCGCTAATACCAGTTTAATGGATTTAAACATTATCCTATTCTGAGAGTTCGATTTCGACATTTTTGGAAATATTGTCACGTTAATTTGGCCTCTCATTAGTGTCAGTTATGTTATTCCTAGAATGTGATCTCATACGCACATAAATCGCGTACCATGTGGTCCTTAAACATTTCACCTAAGATCCATATCATAACAGAGAAAGTAAATCTCTTTATTTATAGAATCTAAAAGGTACTTTGGGCGAGCGTGTTTCCCGGAGGGTGCCAAAGGTTAACACGTGAGGAGTGGCGGCTGTCAATCCGAGTGACTTGAGGCTTATTCGTAAAACTTTAAGTGAACGTAAATTCAACAATTCCACAAAAAAACTGTCCGTCCAAATGACTTCTTGCAACACGAACTAAGAGCGTTACTTCGAAGCGGACTTCACAGAAGTGGCAAATGGCACAAGAGATCCGCATTTTCGTGAAATTAGCAACGGTCACTAATGGTCGGACTATGAGTTCGCATGCGCTGAACGATATTAGGCAAATAAGGTCCGGGTGCATGGATCAGATAGAATGCGCTGAGAGCGTTCGACTGGTTTCTAACTCAATGTCGTTTGGAATGCAGCGGGCGCGGGTGTGTGGGGGGGGCGCGGGGTCGCATCGGCCGGTGTTGTCGCAAGTGGCGGGCGCACTTGTCGGCGCGTTTGACTGCCGGGAGATATTCGCGCGGTAACGGGCCGCGGCCTTCCTGGAATTGGTTACCTGTCGCATTCCTCCGGCGGTCGCGGCCCCCTGACCCCCCTGCCCGTTGCATAGCGATGCGCCGCTCTAATCGCCCGCCGCATGCGATATACTTTATCAAATGCGAAAACAATGTTATTCGACCGCCGTTCGCTTGTTTATGCGACGGATTCTTTTGTTTTTGATGGCTCGTGCTGTCTGAAGAGCCGATGGGTATGACCAGCGCGAAATGGTTACCTATCGGTGAGACTGTAAGGTCTATATTTAGGCAGAGACTTGGAATACATAAGTCATTGTGAATATGAAACAAAGCAACATGCAAGCCTACAACATAACTTACATTTGTAACTAAAACCCTTTAAAAATATACTAACCCCAACATTACGAAGTTAATGTAGGTATTAAATTTACTATGTACTCCCTTATCATGTACCTAAGTAGTGCCTGATTATAAGAAAGTCAGGATTTCATACAAAAATGACAATAAATGGTTTCTAAATTCTATCAATATTGAACACAATTAAAATTCCTGACAATGGCTAATTTTCCAACTTTAAAATAAATGCACAGAAATCACGCTATTAAGGATTAAAATTGAATGAAACCGAATTCGTTTAATTATTCGAGTGTACTGTACTCTAATAGCGAACCGAATAGGTATGTCGTCATTTCAGTAGAATCGGTGGTACCTCCACCCTCGCCTAATCTTCGGGTCATTGGCCCGCGAGCTACTACGTGAATGTTTTAACAAAAGTCAAATGTTTCTCTACATTTCCTATAAGTGTACGACGATTTTCTGATGTTTAATATAATATTTTTAGAATAAATTAAAAAATGTTAGTACTGAAGTATTTTAACAGTTATTATTTATTAATATGATAAAAAAAAAAGTTTAAATAACTATATTTTATAAACGTGTTTTATCCACGTAAAGTATAGAAAAATCAATGAAAATCATACTTTCAAATTACATCAAAAATACAAGAACGTTAGCAAATGCGCAATTTTTTAATAGTATAACGTTAAACGATTCATAGATTGATAACCTCGTTGGTGGGCCGCGCGCACGCACACACGCGCGCTTACCAACACAAGCAAACCGCGCAGTGCTGCCATCCTTAAACTAAATTGCTGCCAACTTACTAAATTTAATTATTATTTTAAAATTTAAAAACGTAATAATACCAATTCATCTATGATGAGTTGTCAATTATCATGACTTTTATTACAATGTGATATTGAAATATACGTTATTGCGATTACTGAGTGGTTTTTAATCAACTCATGAGCACTAAATTCCTTATCTCAAAAATTGCATTTATCAGTTAGCCACGTTTTAGTTTAGAAGCATGTTCTGGAATACATTGCCCTTTACATACCGATTCGTACATCGAATATATACGTTAAACAGGCGTATTTTAACGCCATTATCAATATTCCTATTGCGCGCCTGTGTGCGTTGAGGTCGAGGAGCTTTTCAAGGAAAAATTTTTCAGCGTCGAACACGCGGAAAGTGGGTGTCTGGCAAATTGTTTTAGGTAGGTGTGATTTTAGTACCGCCGTTCATATGTGTATCGTGATTTAGGTTGCGCGCGCGCAGGAGGGCGTGTCCGTTTCTCCCTCGCGGCCCAAGTAGGCAGCGCCGATTAGGGAAATTCACGAGCGCCTTTGTCCCAATTCATCATAACACTCGGGCTTATTAAGAAAAAAATAATAACGTTTGCGTGTGCGCATACTATCGAATTGACATGCTTTTGTGTTACTTATTCATTTAATTACTTTAATCCTACAACTAATAATGTAACTCCATATATTGTAATCGCATAATTCAGTTTGCTGTTTATTTATAGTTTATTAAAATGAAATATATATTTGTCTCAATAAAGCCTTATATGAGTATAATTCAATTCTAACCTAAACAATTCATACAAATGGGACAAAATTTGGCTCTATTTAAACGTGTCTCGATATTGAATGCTAATTACGCGGCAAGGTCGAAATATATTAGAATGTGACAAAGATATTCGAAAATGTTTAGTGCTTAAGTTTAGCAGTAACTATGACGAACAAAACTTTGTCTCTTGTATGATATGGTTTTATTAATTCCCATAGTTAGTTTGAGAATAATTTTCTGTACCCTATTCTTTAACCTATCTACCTATCATTCTTATAACCAAGGTGCTTTTGAAGCATCTTGGCTTCAAGCAAGATTAGCTGAGTCCCATGCTTCAAATCATGAGTGTTAAATTCTTTAACCCATTGAACGCCGGGAATCCAGACGCAATCGAGATCTATGCGTCTGGCGCCTCAAGGCGTCATTTCTTGGGTGACTCAGCAGAGTATTCTGACGAAGCTACTAGAACTTCTCTGCTTTTAGATAGCATCTGAAGCTCTAGAATATCCAGACACACCAACATATTGGTGGACAAGGTGTAAATGTTTGCAGTTAGCTTTTAACAAGTAACATTAGGACCTAGGAATCAGATCAAACCTTACAAGGTTATCGTTTGTAACTAAAGTCTTTATGATTCACAGTTTAGGTCCACATTTTTAATCAAAAGAGACTTGCCCATCTCTGTTGCATAAAAATAGTATTTCCCCAGGACTAAGTTCCTCATATAGGGTTTTCATATCGACATTACTTCATTACGTGTTCCTGTAAGCAGCTTTAATAATGCATGTTTATTTAAAAAGCCTATATACCTTAATATACCTACCTATGTTCTGTAGAAGATATAGGTACTAAAACGGCCACAAAAAAGAGAGCTTGCTTAACTCTGCTGCGACGCAATTTTTCTTGAGGTGCTTTGTTAAATGCCATCATCTCAGCTCACTATTCTACCCCACTGAGGGGCACAAGCCTACCCGTAGGGGTGTGTACGCGGGCCCAGTGCGAATTGGCCGACTTCACGCACAAGTCGAAGCGCTTCACAGGCGTGCGCAGGTTTCCCCACGATGTTTTCCTTCACCGTAAGGGCGCCGGTTAAACGTGGATACCTACATATAATTTGAAAAGACATACGACCGTGGCACGATTTGAACCTGCATCCTCCAGATCGGGAGGCAACAGTCCACACCAAATTAAATGTTAAATGCCAGATACCAGAATAAAGATGAGATTTCATTAATATTGGAAACTTGCTGAAAAGGAACTTCTTTTGATTTTATTAATTACTATCTGTGAATCACGGTGTTACCCGCGTTATAAGATATTCTCCCGCAATATAACATAACCTCAAAAGGCTCCGTTAATGCGCGCAGCCAACGCAACGCGCGGCCGCCGAGCAAGGTACTTTATTTGTGTATGAAAAAGTTTTATTCGCAAATAAGAGTAGTCTAAATTTTCCCTTATTACATCAGCTATCTGCCAAAAAAAGTTCCATCCAAATCTGTCCAGCCATTTCAGATATTTAATAAATAAATATCCACTGACATTTATACAGCGCCATCTAGGCCCAAGCTAAGCGAGAAGCTTGTATTACAGGTACTAAGCAAATGATATATGTACATACTATTTTTTTTTTGCAAATACATACATAGAAAACACCTAGAACAATACTAACAAACATGTACATTCACACAAATGTTTGTACTGTCTGAGTATGGAACCCGGAATGGGTCGTTAAAAGATTACCCGGATAAAACAGACAGACAGACAAAAAATTACAAAATGTAGTTTCGAAGTATGCTACTTATACATATTTATATATGCATGGAGTTATTTTTATATTACAATCAGACACTTAAATGTTATTTGTGTGTATAGCTATCAAAAAGGTAATTTAATGACAATAAGATTGTTTATCAGTCTCTATGTAGAGTTGTCAACGAAATTGTTATTTATATTTAATAAAAGTTTAAGCTAAATCATCAAAATTTATGTGTTAGTGTATTGGGACTAAGTTATTCGTTAGGCTTGTGCTTTTTCAATATTATTTAGGGTCGCTCCTATGTGATCATATCCAGCAAAAGCTGTATGGCTCCATTGATATTTTTATTTAATTTGTATATTCGGATCGGCCTATCTACTTAATTTACTAGCACATACTCCAATAATTATTTCCATGGCTGGATAAGGATCCACGTTTTCTTTTGCTGGTGACCTTAGATTACGTTTCAAAAGTTGTGTAGGTACTGAGACCCCGTCAAATTTGCTACTTATTTTTATAGTAGTTAATTAAATAACCTAAAAATATAAACTGGTAAACCGCCAGTAGTGAATGAGGAAAATATGATAGTTTCTATTGTTATACATTTATCGACGTAGCTCATAATTCAACACTCATAGCTGTCCACGTCAGCACCACGTTTATAACCTACCATACCATAGTAAAGTTTTGTTCGTTTCGTAATTCTTATCGTGTTTTAATAAGGACTATTTTCGTCCAACCAGATGTTTAATATCAGTACTTCTGTTACTTGGAAGCCTTCACGTGCATCGCTAAAGTACCTGATTGCACATTTTTCCGTTTACTGTGAGAAATAATCAACTATTTTTCCTATGCAAATGGTTCAGGAAATTACTTAAGCTGAATTTTGTGCACGTGTATGTATTATTTTTATGAATCAAGTTTGTAGCTAAGCGGACAGATGACCTGGTAGTAAGTGCTAGCTGTCGTCATGATGTGCCAGTGATCGCGATTATTGGATCACATTGCTGAGAATTACTAGGAGCTTCAACTAGGTGGTAGACTCGGTACTGAGTCGTCTAGGTTGGTACCACCGCAGTTATCGTCCTGTGAAATAGAAGTGTTGTACACTTCTGTGTTTCGGGGTGAGGGGCACTGAAGCTAGTGAAATTACCGGGTATAAGAGATCTAACATCTGTTGTCTCGGGTGGCGGGTGCAGTGCGGCGTTGATGGAGAATAATAACTGTTTACCAAAATATATTTTATCGGTCTTCATCAAAACCGCTCTCTCATGGTCAGGCGTATCACTTACCATCAGGTGAGCATCTTGTCCGTTCTGTGCACTTGGTAACATAAAAAACATTAACTTGTGACGTAAAAATTTTAAGTCCCATTATCCTGTAGTTTCGGCCCCAAAAGGATAAAGAGGTTTAACCACACAACTTATGGGCTTTTTACGGATGGACATTTCGTTGTAGACCGCAGATGGTCTTCACAGCTTTCAAAACTTATGCGTTTAATTGCTCACGTATATTTAATGTTGTCGTGTAGTATTCAACTTAGTTGTATACAACTAGATTTTATTAGAGGTCGGTACGGACTCTACTTTTTTGCTATATTTTTTACATTTATTCCCTTATTTTCATGGTTTTCGATAACTTATTGAAATCATTCATATGGAGGTACCTACCAGTATCATTTAATTTGGGGTGTGTCATCATCATCATTCAAAATCATTCTAATTCTTATACCCTCTGAAAGACGTAAATTTTTCATTCATATGAATTGTATCATGTGTTTTATACATACGTCACAGTTTTAATAATACTTAGTTAAAGCATTTAAGTTATTCTTTAAAATTTATATGTTAAAAATTATCAGAGATTAATCGAACCAACATGAAGTTTTGAACGGGCCCAGTTTAAACAATTAATTTGACATAGGTGCCTATGAACCAAAGAACCTACCTATCTATTTGCTAAAAATAAAATGATTCTTCTTTGAAATATCGTGTAACATTTCAGCGTTAACACTTCGATAATTCATTTCTAGAGCAGCAGAGTAATTTAATTAATTGACCGTAAATTTCGAAGCGACACAGTTAAGGCAGTCTAAGAAAAGCTCGTAACCCTAGCCGCGTGTTCTGTCTTTGACATAGAGTAGATGGCAACAAGTCGCTAATAGCTTCGGGACGTTACAAAGTAACTCAGTTCCGTGGGTACAGTTTACCGCAAAAGTTGCATCATTTGATAGGCCTTATTAGTGAGGATGTAGAGTTCAAAATGTCGATCCTTGTCCGTGGTTGTTCCTACATCGTTTATCGTCGCATGGGACGCACGTGTGCCCGTCTATTTCCGCTGTACCACTCCCCCCTCACCCTGGGGGGTGAGGACCAAGGACGCCGAAGCCCTACCTAATTACCACACCAATAATTAACATACACACCATAGAGTTGCGAACAGATCGACACTAAATTTAGTTAATTGCCAAATGACGGAAAGACTCCGGATAGGACTTCCTTAATTTGTAAAGAAACTTAATTGTTTCAAGTGCGTTAAGAGATACTTATCGAAGGCATTATATTATTACTTATATATGACATTAAACATACTACATGCTTGATAGATATATAATTACAGATAGAGAAAAATTTGCAGTCATAGAAATTGTGTATAAGGTGCTGTTGGTTTATGGCGGTAAATGTTTAATGAAGATATCTTGAAATGAATTTGTTCTTTCAAAAATACAAATTGTATAGTAAAATTATGCAATTAATATTACCTGAATAATGGTACCTATGCAGAGTCAGATATATTTTTGGTTTCAAATAGGTACTCCATGTACCTATCATAAAATGTATACATTCGTTTAATGTTAACCAATAATACATTTTATGTCTAAGCTCATTTAGTCCAAATCAGGTCGCACCCGCCAGCATGCGCTCGCGCATAACGTTATGAGGTTATCGCCCTATTCACCCCTTGAAATTTACTAAATGAAGTCATAAAGGATCACGATTAAAGCATTTAATTCCATACATTAATTTCCAAACAAAATTATTAAATTGTTTTATGACCTGTTTTTTTATTGCCAGCATTCATATTGACATTTGACAGTAAAAAAAATGAATGACATATGCAATGTTTTTTTTTAATTAGAGCAAGTCTCAAAAGATTGAGAGCATTGGAATTCATATTTAAGTTGTGTAATAAAAACTTGTTTTAGATGCCGCAGTGGCGCCTGCGCTGCACTCGGCGCTTCCAGGAATTCGGGGAACTCGTGCATTACCGCGCTCCTGATAACACAACCGGGACAGCGTGCTTACACTAAGCATTAGAGGTATTGTACCATAACTAAAATGAATTCAAAACCTTGAGTGATATTTAAGACTGTTAGGTTAGTTAATTAAAAGATCTAGCATATGTTAAAGGACGTTACTATGAAATCATTATCAATTAGATATTAGTGCACAATAAATCTGAGAAAATCAATTAAAGGCGGTAGTTAGTTATCTAGAAATTTTATATCCTAATTTCAAATAATAAGTAGCCTTCAATTATTTTAATTTTGAAAATGCCCGAAAATAATAAAAAAATATATTCAAAACTAATTTACTGTTTTAAATTATTTTTTTTCAAAATATTGTTATGCGACTAAATTTCTAAAGTCGGTTTTTATACCTATAAAAATATCGTACACTCAACTTGGTCGATACTAATCAAAGAGCTCAACAAATGGGGTAAACCTGCAGCGACGATGACGTGTTTGTTTGATATGCGTGGATACTATTATAATGAAGTATTTTTTTAAATAATCATTTATAAGTTTATAGTGTCCGCAATTTATCTTAATATTAATTAATGAAATAAACACAAAATTTACATATCATATTTGAGTCATACTTTGAAAGTAAATAACAAGCCTTGCGGCCGCCCGCGAAAATTTCAATACTGAAAGTTTTCTTTACTTCACTAGTTATTTAACAGTGTGACAATAACTTTTCTGCATTCTTCTGATGAACACGTATTTTAGTAATCACCTTAGAGTAAAAATATGCATTTCATGTTTGCCAAAACCGCAGTACTGACGTCAGATTTACAGTGAAGTCGGAAAATTTCAAGTAATTTTCCTTAAATAGGGCTTGTGAATTTTCGGGTTTTCTTTACATATAATTGTTGGTAGGGCTTGCGCCTGTGATGTGAGTACAAAAGTTGGGAGTTGTGGGGTGGTTTTTGGGGTCAGTTGGGTATACGTACGAGGGCGCAGACGCTGCCGCCCTGCGCCCGCGCAGCGTGGGCCCGCCCCTGTTTACTACTATAATTCATTATCCACTTATATAATTTATTGTTTTATTTTATATTATCACTCATAATTTGCATCTTTAATATATTAGTAATAAAAAAATAGAAATTTTAATAAAAAAAAATTATTACACCCTAAGAATTGAGCTCAAATTTCAAAGCAAAATTCTCGTGCGGCATTGTAAATGTGACGTTTTAAAATCGATTCGTCGGAAAGCGCATACCTCTATCAACAGATAATCGGTGAAAAGTTCGGGAATTTTCGTCGGGGGTGAGCGTGGGAATTTATGGAAGAGCTCTCGGTGGAGTAATAGGTGTGCGGGGGTTTTATGTTGTATTGTGTTATGGTGGTGGTGGGTTGTGGTGGTATTTGTGGTGTGCGTGGTGGTGGTGCGGGGTGGTGGGTGCTGGTGAGGTGTGTGTGTCGCGGGCGCGGGGCGGCGCGCGAGCCGATTGGCCGCCGCCGCCCCGCCATACCTACCGGCGCCCGCGCACACCCGCGCGACACCTACCACGCAACCTACATTTCTATGGATTTTCACATTAATATTATTGGGATTTTATTAAGATTATTTTATTGATGAAAAATTTTATTGTAATTTTTTTTATATTATGTAAAAAAAATAGATTTATTTCAGTCTTATTATTTTTTTTTATTAAAATTTAATTTTTATAAGTTCAATAATGATTGCATATGTGAATGGATTATTTTTCAAATAATTATTTTTTTATTATATAGTTTATCTTAATTTTAAATTTTGTTGCATTTTTATGTAGGAAGGTTATTGATGACTGATATTATATCTACCTACGTTAAATTACTATTTTAAATATATTCTCAATAATAATAAAAAATGTAATAACTCTATAGTTATTTTCTATAAAATCTATTAAAATTAACCAAAAAATTATAATGGTACTTATTTATGGAAATGTTCATTAATTGTAGAAAGAAAGAATAAAAAATAATAAAAGTAGATAAAGTTTATACCTTATTTTTTTTTATAACATGTTATTGAAAAATTCAAATATTTTTATTATATTGGAAACTCTATTTTTGGATTAGATATTTGGAAAATAAAAATATTCTTTTAGGTAGGTATTTGGAGAATTTCTGTATTTATGTGAACGAAAATATTGCAAGCTAATATAAAAGTATTTTTATCAACTACCGAATGATGATTTACCTACCTATAGAAATACATTTTGAAGAATAAGAAAATTATTTTGTTGTTGATGTAGTATATCAATAATTAAATAGTTTTCTTATTCTTCAAAATATTTTAATATGTAACTTTCTTTAACCTACCCAAGTTTCTTCATTTATTTCAAAAATAAATATTCATAATCCTATTTATTATATATGCATCTATACATTACATGTACCCATATATACGTTTGCATGAATTTCTCTTAATATACCTACCTGAAATCATAAACAGAAACTTTGAGGCTGATGCCACTAACACTGACTCAAAGGTACCCAAAATATAGCTGATGATGGTACCCCCATCCATCTTAGTAGGTAACTTCCCCTGAGGTAGGTACTCGGGTTTATTTGGAAAATAGCTGACTAACATACATGCAAAAAATTTAAAATTAAAATTTTCTTCTCTATTTGTTTTACCTATTCCAGCTTTTTCTAGAAATTGAACCAATTATGTACATATATCCGATAAACAAAAGTTTTTCTATTGTTTCCTCGCGACATATAGGTAGGCAAGGTTAGTACTACTTAAGTATAAATAGTTTACAAGCTCAAAAAAAATTTACACCATGCATACTCTGTAAGTGTGAATTTGATCAGGTAACAATCCATTATGGTTTTAAACTCACTGATAATGTGATAATATATCCCACGATCAAAGAAATCAGGGAAACCATATCTACCTGACAGTATGGACAACATGAGAATGGAATATAGAGAAATGTTATCTAAATTTCAATTTGTTACATATTAAAGGCTACGTACGATCTTTTGGCGACAATTTCCCAAAGAAACCTTAAAGATATGCATTACCATTAGTAACTAAATTCTTCATAGATTTGGCTTATTGTTTGACCTGAACAGTAGATTAGTAGTAATCTTTAATGCCCTCATATTTACCATTAGTACTAAATTCTTCATAGATTT
>PQWD01005340.1:0-204313 GCA_019425675.1 Leucinodes orbonalis | reverse complement strand
CGCTGTTATGTGCATTGTTCTGTCGGTGTTTTCATTACGCATATATAATATTATGTACATAAGAAAACATCAAGCCCAATAAAAAATTATATAACAAACCCAATTCCAAGGTCCCTAATCCATTGGATTCAAATCTAAGAGCCAATACAAAGCTCACTCCCACACAGACTTTGTCTCAACAGTCGATTTCCCAATATCCGGCACAATTTTACCCAAAAATGGGGAGGGTAGGGAAATCGGCAATATTTGTTACCCCACTCACTTGATTTCGTTGAAATTGATTGTCAGATTGTACTTGTTAATAATTGTTTCTAGAAAATTGTATTTGTGGATTATTTTAAATGACGGTGGGCTCGTGGTGTTGCCTTCCGATCAGGCGGCGCATGTTCAAATCCCGCCACGCATCAATGTGATTTTGAATTTTCAAAATTATAGGACGATTTCCGACGCTCTTATGGTGAAGGAAAACATCGTGAGGAAACCCGCGCACGTTTTCGAAGAGATTCAAAGGTTGTATGGAAAATTGCCCAATCCGCACTGGGCTCACGTGGACGAGTAAGGCCTAAACACCCTTACGAGTAGGCTCGTGCCCCTCGGTGAGGACGTTCAATGAGCTAATGATGAATGAAACACTGGTCAAAATTAGTGGCAACCATCCAGTTGTCGCAAGGAAAAAATCAAGGAACAAAAATTCATAACCCTGAGCTGATCTAGATGAAGGTCGCACGTTCCTCATGTGCATAACGATATCGAAATGTTCACAGTGCGTACAATCGCGAATTACAGGGAACCAAAGTTTAATTAAGGCAAATTCGCGGTACGAGAGAACAATGAGCGCAAACAATTACACTGGACGCGGGCTTGTTACGGGACTGTGGTCAAGGGTGGTGTTGAGAGACTTTTATTGGGTTCCGTATATTTTTAATATTTAATGTTGTCTTGAACTAATACATCCATTGGTGAGTGATCGTCCCTACTGAATTCCACGCGAACTGATCCTAACAGTCGACATCCATAGGCTACCTTACCTAGTACCCAGGTCATCAGTCCATCTGGTTCGTAAGAGCCTTCTTTCATTAGTTCAGCTCTCCTTATTTCGTTATATGGTCGCCAATATAAAAATTAATAAGGTTAAAATTTTTCGTTAGGTACCGTATAAAATCAAATATAATCGAATCAATCAAATGTAATCAAATATATAAAACGTTAATAATCGCAAAATATTAATTGACTCTACCATTATCTAAGGATACACACACAGGCATAAATTAATTCATTTAAAAGATAAGGATTTATTAAATCTTGAACATAATAAATAAATAGAATTACAATCTACGTTTCAAACTTAAAGTTGTTCTATGCAAATAGATTTTATGTAATGTTATTTAATGTTTTTTTTATTAGTCAAATAAATGAACAACCCGAATGACGGTATGTAAATTGACTGATTTCAATTCGCCATACTCACTTTAAGACACTACACTGGTTACACGACACACATTCAAACGAAATCGCTACTAAATACGGTATGTAAAATTAAATAAATACTGCATAATAATTTGAACTACATAGTTATTTTATTAATTTCACGACGGACCCCCAAAAAACGAGAACGTGACCCAAATTGCTCTTTTTGCACGAAACGATCCGATAATGGGCAAAATTTGCCGAAAGCGTGCGCTTTTCGGGTCAATTTGATTTATATACGGTTTGCTACAGTTCCCTTGGAGAACGTACTTTTTTACCTCAACAATGTGACTGGAATTGATGAGGCGAAAATATTATTTTGCCGCGACGTAATAAGGTTAATAAGTTGCCGTCGGACTTTTGCTTTGATGAGGATATTAATGTATCGTTTAAATGTTTTGCTTCAAAAGCTTCTTTGTCCAGTAATATCATCCACTGCTGGACAAAATAATTAAATAAATATAAATATCCACTGACATTTACACAGCGCCATCTAGCCCCAAGTTAAGCGTGAAGCCTGTATTATGGGTATAAACGACGGATAATATACTTAAATACATTTTTTTTTTTCGTAATACATACATATCATACATAGAAAACACCCAGACCATTACAAACAGACATGTTCATGCACACAAATGTTTGTACTGCCCGGACCCTTGGTGTAGCAGCCGACCACTCAACCGCAACACCAAATGGGTCGTCGAAAAATTTTCTCGTTTTTGGGTTCCGAATAAAAAATATCCGTGACTATTTATATTATACCTGTAATAATCGTTAATCAATCTGCCGAACAACAAACAAGCTAGAAGAGATCCCCTAAGTGGGCTAAAAGTCAAAATCCATTTATTCAAATTAGGCTTACAAAAAGTACACTTATGAACGTCAAAAAATACACAAAATACAATAAAAATCATTAAAATACCAAAGCAAAGAACAAAAATGAATTTTAATACTTGAAAAAAAAGCGCTTCAGTGTTTTGGTCTGTGGACTTTAAGATGCAAACCCCTAACATCTAACTAAACATTTATTTGGGTCGATTTTGAAGTTCATGATTCTTCCATTGGCACTAAACCATCGCTTTTAAAAGCTTATGCCAATGTCACAACTGTCTATTAGGTTTTAAAACAAAAACGCTGTTCGCCATTTAATTTTTCATAGGATACATCAGTTGCACAGAAGCTGGTAGCTGTCGCCCTAGCCATCCGCCATTATACGTATGGCATGACCAACTGTATCATTTGTGGGTGATTTTATCACCTTATACTCGCTATGTAGATTTTTAATTGACTTCTTAACGCTCTACTACAAGATAGCTTTTTCTGAATTTTTATGCTTTTCTAGTACATATGTGTCTAGTGGTTTGTACTTTTCTAACATTCGAGTTAAATCGGTTAGTTATAAAGACGGCTACGCAATTTTAAGTGTCCAATTAGGGCATTGGAGATCTAGTAAAACTCTTGAAATAAAATGCTTTGGCTTTTGGATGGACACGTCACTCAAACTAAGTCGTTTATAGACTCGGTTTCTGCAACTATTATTGTTTGATATGTTTGGAAGTCTAAAAAATCTTCAAAGAAAAGATGCAAAACTTTTTTTTGTTGCGTTACTGACTTCAGATTAGAAACTAAATATTCGCATCACCTCCACGATGGTATCGAAACGGCGAAGTCATACATATTTACTGATTATGTAGAATTTGTTGAAATTAGGGTCGGTAGAGTGAGGCCGTCTAAATGTTTTTGGTGGGATTTAATACTTTCAGCCCTGTTATAAGTATGGCGTGACGGTTATAATGTATACATAAGTTTTCGTTTGTCTTTTAAGTCAGTCACTCTCTAAAGAACAGTTACCTGACAAGAAAGATAATACCTGCTGTTCAAAGACTACTGTATCACTGAATCCATATTTTATCCCTTTCTTTCTCATGGGTCCCATTTACAGGCCGGATCTAGGGGGGGGCAGACGGGGGCACGTGCCCCGGCGGCACGGTCAGGGGGCGGCAAACCGACTAATGGACCACTCATCATTTACCTTACTTGCCCGCGGAATAAATAATAGTACAAGTGCATGGCCATAGAAATACGACTGATAACCGGAGCGCGGAGTAAGGCATGTTACTGAACCATTACATTTTTTTGCATAGTTCTAAATAGGCGCCCGCAGATCACGGTCAGCAGGCGGGTGCAGCTGCGATCTGAGGAATGACGCTGTATACGAAAACTCTCTCGTCGATCTCTATACAGGGCAGCAGTGTATTATTTCAAAGTTACGTAGTTATTTCTCTATGTTAATTGATGCCAACTTAGCTGCTTTAAAGCTATATCATTTTCATGATGGACAGCTACAATTGAAAAAAAATAAAAATAAACAATTAAGCTCCTTTTACTTGCATCAAGCGACCACGTTTTTTAAGAAAATATACAAAATAAATTGGAAATAAAACGCCTTTTTCATCCAGTGTGACTTCGAAAAAGCTGAGGCGAGTAGTCTTATTTCATTATAGAACTTAATTGATTAATATCAATACCAATAATTGATAAATTGTAACTTTTTAATGACATTGCTTTTTTGCCGAGGTTAGGATGGTTATGAAACAGCTTAAGCGTTATTAGACCCCCGCTACGACGGATATACCGCAGAGCTTTTGAAAGTAGGGGGCACGCCAGTGCTTAAGACCTTCTTCTAGAATCTTTTATTAAGGTGAGGAGCAATGGCGTGGTGGTGTTCTTCTTCAAGAAAGGTGATTAAACCTTTTCCCTCTCTATTCAACCTATCGCAGTCCACTGTTGGACATTGGTCTCATTTTGCGCCAGATATTCCGGTCCTCCGTTTTTCTCATCCAGACTCCACCAGCGACTTTTCGCAAGTTGTCGGTCCATCGGGCCGGAGGGCGTCCTACGTTACGCTTGCCAAGACGCGGTCTCCGCTCCAGAACTCGTCTGCTCCAACGGCCATCGGTTCTGCGACATCATTACCCACTGCCACTTCAGTTCGCTAATCTGGCGAACTATGCCGGTAATTTTAGTTCTTTTGCGGATAACATCATTTCTGATTTTATGTATAAGAGTCTCCCAACATAGCACGCTCCATCGCTCGTTGAGTAACTTTGAATTTCTGAACCAATCCGCAGTCAGTGTCCATGTCTCATCTGCGTATGTTGGTATGGGTAGGACGTATTTCTCAAAGACTTTTGTCCTTAAGCGTTGCGGAATCGTCGACGTGAAGATCTGATGTAACTTGCCTGATGCCGCCCAGCCCAAATGAATCCTCCTACTAGCTTCCCTTCCGAAATTGTGCCGGTCAAGTTTTAGCCCAAGTAAACTTATTCTTGGACAATCTGGAGAAGGACGCCACCGACGCTTATCAGAAACGCTACCGGTCTATAATTCTTCAAGAGAGCTTTATCACCCTTCTTAAAGAACGCTTGTGGACCACGCTTCCAGTGTAGTTCCCAGGTAGATGACGGCATTAAAAGAGCTCACCTAATGTCCTAAGGATGGGTTGTCCACCGGTGTTTAGGAGTTCTGTCGTAATACCGTCATCCCACGGGGCCCTTTCATTTCTCAGTTGCTTCAGTGCTGCACTAATTTCGCTAACGTCAACATCCGGCATATCCTACGTACAATGGTGCCTTAGTAGGGCACGTAGATCTTCGCTGTCTTCGGTCTGTACTGATGAGCGCTCGACAAATCCATAGAATTTCTCAACCTCTTCCAGGATCTGTTGGCGTAATGTGAGTAGTTGGCCATCTGCTATATTAAGCTTCACCAGAATGCTCCTTCCAAGTGGTTTTTGGAAAACTTTGGGCCCCCTGTTCTCCTTAATAAGGTCCTTAATTAACCTTGTATTGAAATAGTAGAATTCTCTGCGAACGAGTTTTCGTATCCGCTTGGAGAGAGCCTAATATTCCGGGTATGATAAGTTAAAGTCAAAATTCATTTATTTAAATTAGGCTTACAAAAAGCACTTATGAACGACAAAAATATACAAAAATTACATTACAAAAAAACAAATTTATTTCTTTGAACTGTTCTTTAAGAGAGTCACGTGGTCTAAGGTTGTAGATAAAAGCTCTTTTTGTAGCACAAATATTGTATCAATGTCGGCAGCCGTACCCCACAACGGTAGACCATACGACATTACATTATAAAAATGACTAAAATAAACTAATCTTGCCGTTTTTACATCTGTTACGAGTTATCTTAGATATTAAAAGCTTATTGAAGAATTAACGACCCATTACGATATTGTGCCACATCTTCAAGTTATTCTCCAGAGTCATTATGATCCGTCTCGCGCATATGTTTGACGATTTCCAGCCCTCCGAACAAGCCGGGTTCCTCAAAGGCTTCAGCACCATAGACTACATATTACATACGCTGTGGCAGGTTATACAGAAGAGCGGAGAGTATAACTGACCATTATGTTTGGCGTTTGTGGACTATGAGAAAGCCTTCGATTCGATCGAGACTTGGGCTGTGTTTCATTCCCTCCAACGGTGCCTGACTTGACTACTGCTATATCGAATTGTTGAGATGTTTGTACGAGAGCGCTACTATGTCAGGCCGAGTACATGAAGAGCTTACCATTGGCTTATCATTGGCACCGAGGAGTAAGACAAGGAGATGTAATATCTCTGAAACTGATCACAGCTGCGTAAAAAGTTGCAGCTTTGTCCAAATGTCAATCAATTTGAGGACCTATTATATAAATTAGTGAAATAATATAGGATGATAAAGGTAAAAATAAATAAAAGAGGGCGGGGGGCATTTCTAAATTTTTGCCCCACCCAAAAAAAATTGAAGATCCGGCGCTGCCCATTTATTTGCAGAAATCCTAGTGATGTTTATATTCTAATAGCTTTTGCGTGCGACTTCGTCCGCGTGGAATAGTTACTTTGGCCTAACCCTCTCTTTAACCCGCTACTTCGTTTATATAGCTGAGTTGAGTTAAAACTGCGATATTATCTCGTAAGATAAGTAAAGAGCAATTTTGTTTGGAAAAAATACTTGTGATAAATATGAAGTATTTATTTGGATAAGGATTATTATCATATTTATGAAACACCTTCGCAAATGATGAATTATTTGAAAAAAAAAATTTTTGCAAAAAATATGTTATAGGGAGCTAACCTTAAAAGATAGACAAATGCTGTCGCGGACTTTTTTGTAGACCTTTAAAAGGAGAACAATACTCTCATACATGACTTTTGCGAAACTTTAACCGTTTACACAGCGTACGCAGCAGAAGCTCCAAGTATGAAAAATTCCCCCCGATTTTGAAACATTCTTCATTGCTGCTCCGCTCATATTGCTCGCAGCGTGATGATATATAGCCTATAGCCTTTCTCGATTAATAAGCTTTCTAACATTGAAAGATATTTTTTTTAATCGAACCAGTAGTTCCTGAGATTAGCGCGTTCAAACAAACAAACTCTTCAGCTTTATAATATTAGTATAGATAACACTTTCTTTTTAATTTTAATTTGCGGTATGAAAATAAGATTGAAAAGGATCCAAGAACCAGTAATTACCCGTAATTCTTCGTGAACAATTAACGTCTATCATACAATACTAAAGGCGAGAGCGCTTGTCTGCGTATTTACATACTATACTTCTGAGCTGTTTTCTTTTAAATATTTATTTTCATATAAACAATTCCTTGCGGTTTGGCCGACAAGCGTAAAGATATAAGAGCATAATATGTAGGCACTCACAGGAACATTAGCGATTTGCCGCCGCTATGAATCCTGGGTAACCCACCATCTGTTTTGGATATTTTGACCCGCATTGTATTTTGGCGCAATCTCCGCATAGCCATACTGTGTGGGAATACCTGTGCCCTGCAGTGGATGGTTAAGGGTTGTGTAATATATTAACAAGGTAAAAGTAGTGTACTTAACGCAGCTGATATGCACAAAATGTTTTTGCCTTTTTGGGAATGAGTCTCACCTATTTATCCCGCCAATAAAGTGATGTTTTTATATAATTGTGTTCTGGGCTGTAGGGTCAGACAGACAGTGCAATTTCTAGCTATTGTGACTTAATTTTGACATTCATAAGTGTTCTGTAAGGACCGAAACAGAATAAACACTTTTAATTTTTGACATAAAAGTTTAACTTCATAAGGCAGCAACCGGATGCTGGTCCTTAAAAGCTTCATAATTACATTCATAGTATTCTGCAGGGCCATAAATATATAAAGACTTTTTGATTTTTCAATGCTTAGGCTGATAGCCACCTGTGCTCGTCACTTGTTCCGCGAAGCAGTGAACAGTAGGCCATTTGCGTAGCGAGTGTTCCCACTGTTACATTCCATAAATATTTTTTATTATATGGAATAATTTATATTCTATTTCTGCTCTCTTTTTTGCAGTGCCCTTGAAGGGTTTAAAGTGATCAATGTACTTACGTCTTTATTCATTTAATAAAAATGCAATAACATGTAGCCATTAAATAAATAAGTATAAAAATCTATAATTCCTTCTTTGTGNGGCGCGCCTTAGGAGCTCTAAACGGACAAATGTCTGATACCAAGCTGGAATATTTATGCCATTTTGTTGGCTGCCATGCTTTGGTCTATAGAATTTACTGAGCTGTACCCTGCTCTTTATGGGTCTATTCTTGTGTGAGTTCTATTGGGAATGCTTAAGTTTTGGTGGAAATGAAAAAAGCATTATGAAGCTAGTACAAAGCTGTTGATGGACCTCTTATATGTGTTAACATAATTATTACTTTTTGTGTTTACATGTATGGGTCATGTGAAAAAGTGTATGTGATAACAGTTGAATGTGAAGATATGAATTTAAAATGTGAGCAGTTCACATTGTTTCCCAAAATTAAGTACTTACTAATTAGATTGTGTCAAATGTAAATGAATCTGTCTTGTAAAAATTGTTCATATGACAAAGGAAACTTTTTTCCTGCTTACATTTGTTAGTTAAATTATTTGATAAAACTCACATAGTACATGTAAATTGATTCAATAAATATAAATGTAATAAATCAAGATTTAATAAAAAGTATTGACTTGGACCTCTGAATTGTAATGATATGCCATATGCATAATTTTCATAGCTCAAGTAATTTGCCAAATAAATGTTTTTTAGACTATAGGATAGCCACTAGCTCATGAACCTGGAAGAAGCTTTGTTTGTCTAGTGTTGTAACTCCATTAATGTCACTTGTTAATTAATGTAAAAAAAATAAAAGTATCCCTGCTAGGTAATAATTTACTCATAAGTATTGTCTAAAATATTATATGTAAAAAGAAAAAACAAGCATGTTATATGCATGAATTGTATTATCATTATAGTACAATATAAATTATCTTTGATGAAAAGAAGTCTCAAAGTGGATTTATAGTTGTAATGTTATAATTTAGTAAATGCCATGTTCTATGGTATTCAGATTGTTGAGCAAAGTCTAGTCTCATATTTATTTTATCCTAATTGTATTTGTGCAGCAGTAACTATTTGAATACTTGCAGGAGGCTACATAATATTTTTAATTAGCATATATTCATTATTTGCTGTACAGATTTACAAGTGAATGCTGGTATGTAAAGTTGCAGATTTTTTCAACAATATAATTTAACATAAAATTCACAAACTTTCTCTTGTTTTCATTTCCTTAGATAGGCACTGAAACACACAATAACAGTTCTCCAGTTTTCTGTTTTTCTTCCTTATAGTTTTCAATGTCTATATTAACGATCATTCTTATTACTACCACAATGTCATTTTTCCCTGAAAAGCTGGTCAAGCAAGCATGTAAAAATATAATTATATTTATGTAAAATTATAAATCTGGTATTCTTACGGAATATATGCCATTTGTTTAGCTGTCTGATGTAGTTTGATTTTTCTACCTATTTTTATTTGTTAATTGTATATGATTAACATATACAATAAAAAAAAATCTTAACATAATGTATTTTTATTTTCTATACTATTAAACTCATTAAGTTTTTCTTATAACATGCCAGGCTACATAGAGGAACACCACTCTGTGAGCAGTTATATTTTTTTATATTATGGCAACCCTCTACACCACAATTTACTGGCACAGGTTCAGGATTGGTGGTTGAGCTTCCACAGGAAATGGCACTCCTGGAGGTAGTGACAGCGATATTTCATTATTATTATTCTTGTATACTATCATTGGTTCTATTTTTTTTAATGGTTTCCCTTTATGGGTATTTTTTAGATTCTTTGACTCTTGCTTTTTTAGTAGTCTATCCATTGTTTTCTTTTTGTCTTTTTCTCGTTTCTCATCAGCCAACTGTTTCCGTTTTTGTGACTTGAGAGCTGCTTTCTGTATAGCCTCTGCTGTCATCACTTTCTCTTTGTAGCCTGATGGTAAAGCTAAGAGGACTTCTCCACCTGGAATGGTTTCTTTGTCTGTACCCCTCTCATACATAGCTCTTTGCCTGGCAGTCATCATTTTGGGGTCTTTGGGTTTTATTTTCTTCAATTCATCATCAACCTGCAAAAAAAAAATGGTAACTTAGTACATTTACTGCAGATTCATTTGGTTTGTGTCAATACTTTTCAGTTTTCAGGACAGGATTCTGATACAACATCACAAGACCAAAATACTAAAAGGGTGTGCCATTGTAGTACAAAGAAGCTTAACAGAGATGAAGAATAAAGTTGAGTATATGATGATATTATATATTTCTATTTTATATAATTATAATTTATTGTCTGTTAATTATTATAAGGGTTCTATAAAAGCATGGATTCTCTAAGCATTAAGTCTATTGAATAGTTCAAGATTTTCAGTTTCTGTTCATAATATTTGGATTGACATACTTCCTCTAATTTCCCAGATTTAATAGCATCAAGCCACCTTTCTTCTTCACTAGAAGTTCCACTGTCCTTCCCCTTTTTCTTCCTTTTGGCAGAAGCCTTGGGTGGTGTACTTGATGACGACCCTGGCATAGGCCTCCGTGAATCTGTAGACGATTTCATGGTTTGAGCTTTTAGAAGATCAGCAGCTGATGTACCTGGCAAATCTCTGTTAGTTTTCATTTTTATTTTGTATGGTTTCTCAATGTCTTCGTACGAAACGTCAATAGAAGAATCCGTTTCGAACTCATTTTCAAATTTACGTTTCTTGTGCTTTTTATGTTTGTGTCTCTTGTATTTTTTCGGTGGTGAAGTATCTAAAAAAAGGGTTTCAATTAATAAAATAAAGCATGTACGTGAACAAACATACTGAACGAAAATGTAAACCAAGTACCTATAACGATTTCGTCTTCTGTCGTACTAGGTTCACGTTGTCTTCGAACCATTATATACTCTTATAGGAAAAGATACGCACGCTAGACAAGAATGGGCAAATAAATAAGAATTGGACATTAAACATATACAATTAATGTAATTGTAAATAAATAGAAGTGAATTTATGTCAAACATCAAAGTCAATCTGACAACTGATTTTTATTTGTTACATTTGTCAGTCGGCTAAGACCATGAACGATACTGCCTCGTCATCAGTAAGTATTTTTTTGTTTCATTGATGATGGGATCATTAATGAACATGATGATAAAATGAATGATCACCATGATAATGATGCATGATAGATGAATTCCCTCCCTTCCCCATCAGTTCCAGTTTCAGTAAAGATGTGGGACTTTACTGAAACCTTACGCGGACTTCTTGAGAGAACTCAAAGTTACCTTTGTACTGATTTGTTTAATTTACCGACACTCGCACTTGTTCACGGACACTTAATGGTTAATGATCCACCATTATTACAAATTAACATTCGATTGACCACAAATTTTAGTTAATAAAGCAAAACTGACGACCCCGCCAAGAAGTCCAATTGATAAAACAAAACATAGTGTTATATACTTTTTCCAACTGACTACTGAAGAGAGTGACAACACAATTATAAATTGAATCATCAAAGCAAGATCCCATTTCGTTCTGAGATAATTTCTGAATTGAGCGCAAAAACTGCATTTTTATAGCAAATTTCATAAAACATAAATTATGTACTTTTTTAAAATGATTTTATGTTGAGGAAGGCAAGCGATCATGCGATAGTAAGAGTTACCGTTGCCTGTGGACATTGCAAACCGAGATCACAGACATGCGTTACCGTATATGTAAGAATACGGTCTCTTTTTTAATGAAGTCAGGTTATATCGTTCCGGAAAGGTTTCCGATGGTAACTGGGACCCAATCACGCTAATGTTAAAATGCGATTAAGATCGCTACTGTATCTCAAAGTAAAATTTTGCACTCATACGTTATGTTTTATGATAGATTTTAATAATATATAGTAGGTATTACACAATTCATTATACTTACTATACAATTACCATTTAACTTATATGTACCGGAATACAGTGTCGTAATGTCAAATAAATAAGTTAGATCAGGGCCCTGATTTAATAAATGAATATAAAATTAATAGTGCGTGGCAGAAAATGTCGGCCAAAACTGTGTAACTAGTACCTCCAAGCATTCAGATAGTGTCGGTGAAATAAACGACTCAGTCATTAGTCAGTACCCAGTCTCCCATCTAGTTTTTCCTTTGACGTACATAGCTACAAATATGTATCCATATTCGGAAGGGTTATTAAGCCGTATGCTGCCTATTGGCAACCGTTTCATGAACTCTGTGTTATTTATCAACAAGTTTATTTCTCAAAGGCTTCTCTTACTAACTGGATGGCCAAAAAGATAGTTAACCAGTATTTGGATTATGAAGGTATAAAATTCGATTTATGTAGGTATATGTGTCCTAAATCGTAGGTACTGACATAAGTCGGAATTATAGTCGATCTATGGGTGTTTTACATTTGACTTGAAGTTAATCTTTAAGGGTTAAGGACCAACGATGTATTATCATCTCAGCTTATTAAACGTCCACACCGAGGAGCAAGAGCCTACCCGTAAAGGGACATAGGCCTTAGTCATCCACGACACGACCCTGTTCAGACTGGTCCATTTCACGCACAACCTTTGAATCTATTCGAAGGCGTGCACAACGCAGGTTTCCTTACTGTTTCTTTGTTTCACTGAAAAGCGTCGGATTAATGTACATATCATTTCGAAAATTCGAAAATACAATTGGTGCGTGCCGGATTGAACATGCACCCTCCAGATTGAAAGGCAACAGTCTACACCAATGAGCCACCGAAGCTCGCTATAATGGTTCCATTTTTTCCTTTGAGATACGAAACCTAAAAACTAGAAACTATTATTTTAAACGAAGCTTCGCCTGTAATGGCGAACTATGGATATATACTCCATATCGTACTTTATCTTGGTACAACATTAACATCATATAGAATGGCATGTTTGCAAACATTTATTTTTAGCACGCTTTATACTGCCGTCTGTGTTCTTCTGAAGAAAGGTTTCCACTGTTCCAGTGAATAAAATACTGTCTGGCAGAATTGGTTAGTGAATAATTAACCTACCACAAGGTTCTCGTGCATTTTGAATTTTTGATCTTGCAAAGGCCTGCATGGGGAATTTGGCAAAGAAATCATTACCCTATGTTGCATCGCGACGACGTTTTTTGGCTAATACCACAGCGCTTTGGTTTGTCTTTTGCACAATTTGCGTCGAGTCGAGTTCTCCATTAAAAGCCGAGATCGACACACCGCATACCATCCCGCAGTTACTAGCATTATACCTGTTATTAAGTTACTCAACGTTAATGCTCTCGTACAGCACTTTTTCTTCTTGAAACCAAGTAGAGAAGGCTAGATGGTAACTCTCTGCTTGTATTAGTGCTGCTGAACTAGTGGCAGTTTTAACACGATACGTTTTTTTACTCTCTTGCTAATCTGGCGAATTTCCTAAATCTAAAGTTTGGAAGAAACCTCAGTTCAACCCCTTATAAAGATGACCTCCTAAAACTCGTCCAATTATAAACAAAGGTGGCTATACTTTTAGAATAATTCTTTACTCTCCAAGCGGTATTTACCTACAGAATGGAAAATAGAATCTGTCAATGCTGATTTTCTCATGGCTGCGAGCTATCGAACATGCTGATTTTGGGTGTCAAAGTTATTTGCATATCTTCTTTCAATGGTGGCTTCAATGGTATGCTCTTCCCAGGGCCGACTCTAGGGGGGGCAGACGGGGCACGTGCCCCGGGCGGCACGGTCAGGGGCGGCAAACCGACTAATGGATCACTCATCATTTACCTTACTGGCCCACGGAATAAATAATAGTACAAATGCCGATATTTCATGGCCAAATTCGACCGATACCGGAGCGCGAATAAGGCATGTTACTCAACCATTACATTTTTTTGCATAGTTCTAAATAGGCGCCCGCAGGAATCGCAGATCACGGTCAGCAGGCGCAGGCAGCCGCATCTGACGCTATATACGAAAACTCTCTCGTCGTATCTATCCAGGGCAGCAGCGTATTATTTCAAAGTTACCTAGTTGTTTCTCTATGTTAATTGATGCCAACTTAGCTGCTTATAGCTATATCATTTTTATGATGGACAGCTACAATTGAAAAAAAAATTAAGATAAACATTTTAGCACCTTTTCATTGCATCAAGCGACCACGTTTTTAAAGAGAATATATAAAATAAATTGGAAATAAAACGCCTTTTTCATCCAGTGTGACTTCGAAAAAGCTGACTATTTTATTATAGAACTTGATTTATTAATATTGATTAAAATCAATACCAATAATTGATAAATTGTAACTTTTTCACGACTTTGCTTTTATTGCCGAGATTAGGATGGCTCTGAAACAGCTTAAGTGTTATAAGACCCTCCGCGACGACGGATTTACCGCAGAGCTTTTGAAAGTAGGGGGCACGCCAGTGCTTAAGACCCTTCAGAAGCTCTTTCATTCCGGAATCGGTGATGGTGCGACGCCAAAGGTGAGGAGCAATGACGTGGTGGTGTTCTTCTTCAAGAAAGGCGATTAAACTTTTTCCCTCTCTATTCAATCTATCGCAGTCCACTGTTGGACATTGGTCTCCCCCATTTTACGCCAGATATTCTCCGGTCCTCCGTTTTTATCATCCAGCCTCCACCAGCGACTTTTCGCAAGTCGTCGGTCCAACGGGCCGGAGGGCATCCTACGCTACGCTTGCCAAGCCGCGAACTCCGCTCCAGAACTTGTCTGCTCCAACGGCCATCGGTTCTGCGACATACGAGTACGTTACCCACTGCCACTTCACTTTGCTAATCTGCGATTTTATCATAAGAGTCTCCAGCATAGCACGCTCCATCGCCCGTTGAGTAACTTTAAATTTGTGAACCAATCCCGTAGTCAGTGTCCATGTCTCATCTGCGTATGTTGGTATGGGTAGGACGTATTTCTCAATGACTTTTGTCTTTAAGCGTTGCGGAATCGTCGACGTGAAGACCTGATGTAACTTGCCTAATGCCGCCCAGCCTAAGTGAATCCTCCTACTAGCTTTCCTGTCTAAATTGTGCCGGTCAAGTTTTGGCCCAAGTAAACGTATTCTTGGACAATCTCGAGAAGGACGCCACCGACGTATACTGGTTGTGACAACTCTGTATAAACGTTTATCAGAAACGCTATGGGTCTATAATTCTTCAAGAGAGTTTTATCAACCTTCTTGAAAAATAAGACGACGCTTCTGGATCACGCCTCCAGTGAAGTTCCCTGGTGGATGACGGCATTAAAAGAGCTCACCTAATGCCCTAAGGATGGGTTTTCCACCGGTGTTTAGGAGTTCTGTCGTAATACCGTCATTCCCCGGGGCCCTTCCACTTCTCAGTTGCTCCAGTTCTGCACTAATTTCGCTGACGTCAACATCCGGGATATCCTACGTACAATGGTGCCTTAGGGGCACGTAGATCTTCGCTGTCTTCGGTCTGTGGCTGATGAGCGCTCGATGAATACAGTCGTCCATAGATTTTTCTCAACTTCTTCCAGGATCTGTTGGCGTAATGTGAGTAGTTGGCCATCTGCTAATCTTAACCTACCAGAAAGCTCCTCCCAAGTGGAGTTTTGGAAAACTTTGGGCCCCCTGTTCTCCTCAATAAGGTCCATAATTAACCTTGTATTGAAACAGTAGAAGTCCCTGCGAACGAGTTTTCGTATCCGCTTGGAGAGAGCCTAATATTCCGCTATGATAAGTCAAAGTCAAAATTCATTTATTTAAATTAGGCTTACAAAAAGCACTTATGAACGTCAAAAAAATAACAAATAAAAAAAAAAACATTTAAAATACTAAAGTCAAAATATTTTCGATGAATTAGAATTTCGATGCTTGAAAAAAAGCGCTTCAATGGTTTGGCCTGTTGAGAAAGAAACACCCAAAAAACTCAACAGTGCAGCCTTTTTTTGGACAATTACTTAATGTTAAAATATATTATAAACACTGCTGATAGCTGAGCAGTTTAAGACCACGGATATTTATCACATAAATATTCTTTAGTGCCCTTTTTTAACAACTCTACATTATAAATTTTGCGGTACCTCTTTGAACAACCTTATACATCTTCCTATAAAATATTTACCTATTTTATGTAGGCTCAAGTAGTAAGTTTGTTTTTATTGCCAGTATTAAAATTGTGTTATTCTGTTCCTTAAGAGAGTCACGTGGTCTAAGGTGAAAGATAATAGCTCTTTTTTGTAGCACAAATATTGTATATTGATATTGTCGGCAGCCGAATCCCACAACAGTAGACCATACGACATTACACTATGAAAATAACTAAAATAAACCAATCTTGCCGTTTTTACATCTGTTAAGAGTTATCTTAGATATTAAAACCTTATTGAAGAATTAACGACCATTACGCTATTGTGTCACATCTTCAAGTTATTCTCCAGAGTCATCATGATCCGTTCGCGCATAGTTTTGACGACATCCAGCCCTCCGAACAAGCCGGGATCCTCAAAGGCTTCAGCACCATAGACTACATATCACATACGCTGCGGCAGGTTATACAGAAGACCGGAGAGTATAACCGACCATTATGTTTGGCGTTTGTGGACTATGAGAAAGCCTTCGATTCGATCGAGACTTGGGCTGTGTTTCATTCCCTCCAACGGTGCCTGACTTGACTACTGCTATATCGAATTGTTGAGATGTTTGTACGAGTGCGCTACTTTGTCAGGCCGAGTACATGAAGAGCTTACACAATCATTGGCACTGAGGAGTAAGACGGGATGTAATTCATGTAATATCTCTGAAACTGATCACAACTGCGTAAAAAGTTGCAGCTTTGTCCAAATGTCAATCAATTAGAAGACTTATTATATAAATTAGTGAAATAATATAGGATGATAAAGGTAAAAATAAAAAAATAGTGGGCGGGGGCGGCATTTCTCAATTTTTGCCCCACCCAAATGAAGATCCGCGCTGGCTGCTGCCTGGTGGTATGGTTGCATACATCTTATACCGTCGTTATACCTTAAAAAAAAACATCGCATTACATATTGTAAGTCAAAACTAATAACTGCATAATTGATTCAATAAGTTAAGACCGACCGCTCAGTTATTACTTTGGATTAAGTTAGAACGTACCCCAAAAACGCGCGAGCTGACGAGCAACGAACGTGCCGCGTAAGATGCCGGCGAAGCTGCAGAAGCTCTCAGTCTCCGCAGTAGCTCATCGCAACGATTACACCACATGGTAATCAACAAGTGTCGAGTGTCATGGGGGTCATGACCCCCCTAGCTATTTTTAAGTACCACATTAACGTACATTAACAAAATACCTTAAGGTTCTTACTTGACTACTACTATGTGACCCCTCCTTCGTCAACCTGGATCTGCCCTTGGTAATCAAATATTCATAACACGTGCCATACGAAGAATAGTATCTAAGGTTTTTCAGCTGTTATTTTAAACAGCTAATAATATTCAAGGATTCCTTCGGGGAACATTTACTACGAAAGCACCTAGCGGTTTACTTCAAGCGCTTGACGTTTATCGTTAGAATAGGTGGTTTCGTATGAAACGTCAGATGTACCGAAAAAGCGGGATTTGATAATATTTGAAGTCATGAGGCGTATTTGCGATTTACCGTTGCAACAAAATGTACAGATTTTTAAAATGTATCTATTATGTTTTTGGTATGTTGTATTATTTTTTTTATACCTAAATGTTTTTATAGTTAATCACATTTTATGACACACGCCTACATCACCGATCCGTGGTACATCCTGCTAAACAACGAACGAGGTTCTGGTAAGGCCTGAACGAAAAATGCATGGCACGACTGATAGGATGATAATGCTGATTTTAATTGATTCTGTAGGTACTCATGAATGTATAATATATATTACAATAAGTTTAATCTATTGATCGCCGGGAAACATAAAATCTATTGTGTCTGGCGCGTTAAGGCGTCATTGGCGGTCAAGGGTTAAAAGATATTTTATAACAAAAAATGTGTGTATGTCACATCCTAAACACAAGTGTCAAACCTCTGTTATTTAAGTTTAAGGGCCTTCCTCATATAAATGATTATTATTTCCACACTCTTGCTCAAACCGATTTTTATAATAGACGCACATTTTTCTATATTATAAGTCACGTTAAAGTTGCATATGATCCGGAGCGTTTAAGAACACCTCCTAGGTGTACTGGTTACTGAAGCCGTGAAGCGTAGGTAAGGTACTACCTAATGATGACATCAAGTAAAGTTCGGCCTGAAATTATGGCTAACAGAGTTACCTAAACTTTAAAGGCAACATTAATAATGCCTGAAATTTAGACTATTATAATTTACATTTAGTATATTATATATAGATTCGTGATATGCTCACAAAACAATCGAAAAATTGTTCCGAATGTAGTGACAGTACACAGACCTACACTATTTCGAATTTCGAACACATTTACCTAAACAAAGAGTACAAACTTACTTCTTCGGCGGTTCGTTTTGAGGCACGGATGGGTATCTACCTTTAATATACAGAATATCATTGACCAAGTACCTACCTACTATTGTTAAAATATTCATAGATGATATTTGTTAACAATACGAACGAGAAAATAAAGCGCTGGTGGCTCATTGGCGTGGACTGTTGTCTTCTGATCTGGAGGGTGCAGGTTCAAATCCGCCACATACAATGTCTTTTCAAAATTAATTGTACGTTTATCCGACGCTGTTATGGTGAAGGAAAACAGCATGAGGAAACCAGCGCCCGTCTATGAAGCGATTCAAAGTGTTGCGTGAAGGAGGTTAATCCGCACGGGGCCCGCGTGGATAACTAAGGAGTATACATATATAACCTTTCGGGTAGGCTCGTGCCTTGAGTGGGGACATTTAATGAATGATGATGATGACTATTTATGTTAAATGCTTGTGACAGACCCACTGCTGGACCTAGGCCTACCTCATTGTGCAGTGTTTGCCATAATTTGCACGCATGTTTGGTGGGTTGGAGTTAGGGGTAGTTTTACGCTTTTCCCTAAGCGGCACCCGCTGTTAGAGTGGGTTAAAGTTACTATATGTAGTACCTTTTCTAATTTACCACCAGCATACGGTGCGCCGGTATAAAGATCTTTGGCTGTCAGTACACAATGGAAAGCCATTATATATTTTTTTATTTCGTCAAAACATTTAATTATCTTTGAAAGTATAAATTAGTATCTGAATCTATTAAATTCGTCTGCTACTATGTTGTGCTTGGTAATGGTTGGAGCAGCAGATGAAAATTCGTTATAATAGAATTTATTACAATCTTCGTTTTTCAACTGACGCGAGAACGTTTTCTATCGAATGCACTATGTTTGCCGAACGGGGCATCACAGCATCCGAATATACAATTGAATGGACAAGCCGCCAAAGTGTTAGGCAGTCTCAGTGTCGCAATTTCTTTTCGTTTTTACCTGTGAAAAGTTATTATATTTCTTGGTAAATTTACTGATTCATTGCGATGATGGCATGTTACAATGCACAGGATGGCATTTTGGGAAAAAACGGTAATTTCTTCTAATATTCGTGCGTCTTGACTCGTCTCACAGAGCGTAAACTGGCAGCCAGTGTATGCTCGTTGAGCTTATATTTGTCGCACTTAAAAACGCGGCTTGCCCCTGTATTGGGAAATCTGTGGGGGCAATGCTTTTCATATTTCAGTGCTCAGGGAAAACAGCATGCGGCAGTCGACAGTTTATCAATAACGATCTACCTATATACGTTGTTTCCGTTTTATAGCTGGCAGAAACAATGGTTTTGTGGCCGAATCTCAATACGTTTGTATTTTGAAATGGCAGTCTTTTGTTATTATTTATGGTGCACATATTTTAAATTGTTTTTGAAGTATATTAGTACATACTAGTAGAAATTAATAAATATTTACAAGGCGGTAGTAGAGTTAGCACTGAGCCGTCTAGGTTGGTACCACCGCAGTGTCAGATATCGTGCCGTAAAATAGGAGTGCTTTGCATTTCTGTGATTCGGGATGAGGGCAAAGTAGCTAGTAAAATTACCGGGTATGGGACGTAATATGGTCAGGCGTATTACTTACTACCGAGTGAGCGAACTGACCGTCCCATTTACTAATGTATGACGTAAAAATCACTATTTTATGATGTTCAAATAAACAAATATCTACCAACATTCACACATCATATAGCCCTAATTTAAATAAACGCTTGTAGTGTGGGGTATACTGACCAAATTAATTGTTGTATTAACTCGTGTCAAAATAGACACAAACTAGTATTAAGGTTCAAAGAACTGTAAAGGTAAACAATGTCTGCAAAGTACATATTTAGACTTTATCTATTTATTTGTGCCTCTTGCAACTTTTTATCAGATAAGTATGCAAATAGAGCATGAAGTACAGAATACGGTGGAGTGGATAGATTATCACTGTGTATTATTAAACAAAAATATCTTGTTTGACAAATTTCGAAATAAAACAAATTTCGATTATGAAAATTTATCACAAATTAAAATTTATAATAATTTTGTTAATCAATAATAAAATGGTATGAGGAGGAGATATTATAACAAACTGTTCTTTCCTCTCTTTCTCATGTGGTAAACTATTAAAGAGTTTCATTATGATAAATTGTTTACTTCTCTACAGGTTAGCACCTATGAGTACGTATAACATGATCTTGATCTTCATTTAAAATAATTAATGAAAACGAATTAACTTAAGGATAAGCCAGTGCAGTAGTTATCAATCATATTAAAAATTAATAAAAAATATATTTTGTGCAGCGGACATTGTTCATCACATAAATCTAAATGTTACGAAGGACCACGTATGGAAACAAAATGCATGGTTTTTATTTGTGTTGAGCTAATATTTGATAAAAAGTCTAACAATATGTGTAAAGCATTGCGTTTATTTGAGATAGTTTTCGTATGACACACATTTTTAGATTTACTTACATTTTGTTGACTTAAAATGTTTTGTTCTTCAACAATGTTGCTGATGTAAAATATTGACTTTACTTGATTATGTATGTAGAATGTGTACAACCTCTTATGGTAAGATTTTTTATAAGCGACTAGCGACCCGCCCCAGCTTCGCACGGTCACATGCAGATACTAAATATAATAATATTACAGAAAAACTGTGAAAAACCGCCGCAAACACTACGTCCCACAATTTTGAAATCTGTAATATCTATCTTTGAAAATATTTATTTAAATTATATGCTGTATAGGGTCATATAGATCTATAGTCTTTTTATATTGTAAGTTTACTTAAATTAAGACGAATAATGTTATTTACAAACGATCTACATAAAATCAATAATGTATTTCAGGTATTTCATTCGATAAGGATTAACGCTGTATTGGTTAATATAAATTAGTCATTATTTGTCGTAAAAAGTAAATGTATTTTTTTTTATTGTGGAGATAAACATATACCACCATACATATGTATGGCGGTTGGTATATGTTTATCAAAATAATGTACTATACCTTAGTACATTATTTTGATAAGTCTTGTAAGGTTCAGCCTGCTTTTGTTAAGGCTGTCACAATTACTGTTGTTGACGATTTTGACCTATTTTGATATATATAAATAAGTCTTGTATATTTTAATTATGATTTGGTTAACGAACATTTTAAATAACGTTAAACAGTCCTTAAAGGTATTAGAAGACGCATCTACAAAATTTTTACTAAAAGCTTAATGGTTAAAGTATCAAATTAAAATTATATCATTTAGACACTACTAACGCTAATGTAAGCTTAAGGTAATAAGAACCATATGATAGAATAATAAGCGTTATTTTGATAGTGCATAAATGTTAACCTATAAATATATTAGTACAACAGGTAGTTCAAAACAATAACATGCATACCCGCCGTGTGGAGTGGCAGAACAGTTAGGTTTCCATTCCATTAGGTGCCCAAGTTACGATCAATCGGTTTAGGCTCCGACGCGTTGTTTGTAACCATCGGCCCGGGAAAGCTACCCCTTGAGTGACGTCATTCGTGGCATTTGAAGGTTTTTAAAATGCCATTAATCTAGCATCGTAGATAAATATTACTCAAGTATGTTAAATCGTGTTAAAACCTGTCCGTCAAAGGTTGAAAAGGCTGTGTCTAGACGGGTATGATCCATCCTCGGCCGCATCATCACTTAACATCAGGTGAGATAGCGGTTAAATAAATGTCCGTCTATAGAAGATAAACAAATTAGAGACCATTGTTTGATGTCACCTGGAGATGGCTTAACGAGGATTATGGTGTGAAACTAAAGAAGGAGCCTGTACCCATCTATATTCGGCCCATAATTTGTTGGTTAAAATATGAAAAACCACTACTAGAAATCAATTCTTATTTTTTTCTCATGTTGGGATATATAAGAAATCCATGAAAATTTGTTGATTATATTTGTCCCCGTCGTAGGGGCTACCCTTTTAATGAAGGTGTTTGTTTATGTAATCTCCATTGGACCATACCTACAGAACTTTTAAATATTAACATATTTTTAAAGGTTTTTAAAAACTGACAATTTAACCGACCAACGGTTTGACATAAATAAAGGAAATTATATATTCACGGATTCTTTATGAATATGTGTATATGATTCATTTAGGTATATTTATGTTTTGTTAGCTATGGCTATTTAAAAATATATTTTGAACACATGTAATCTCTAGCATCAATATTATTACTATTCACTCCAATTATTTCGAAATTCATCTACGACCATATAGAACATTTGCATGTCTACAAACAGTCATAAGTAGTTCAATATGAAACATCAATGCGTTCATAAGATTGTTGGTAGTTTGTTCAAAACCATTAGGATATAGCAATTAAATTATTATATCACCAAATATAACCCAATCCTCGGTAGACGAAGCGCGGGCGACATCGTTGCCACTAGAATTGCAGTAGAATTTAACTGCACAATCCCATTACGAACGGAAAATGTCGTTGTTTCGTGTCTTCCTTTCTAAGGTACCGTGGAAGCAACGTTAAAACCGTGATAGGGGTTTGTACTATAGTAATTTCTGAATACGTTTCCGCAGTCCCCACGATAAATCTATAGTTGAGCGTAAAATACAATTCCCAAAATTTAAGTTTTAAGCCGACTAGCGGATTACCGTTGGTAAAGGCTGGATAAGTTAAGAAGAGACAAAAATATTTTATACTTTAAGAGCATTTAATCAATCAGCCAACGAACCTGAAACGTTCCACTAAAGGGCACACACTTCCCCACACAGGGCTATGGAGATATCGTTTCGTGACTCATTACGCAGAGCCGTTGTGGACTCGTGTATAGAATTATTTTGTTTAAATCGGTGCCTATTAAAAAAATCCAAAAATGTTTTTTAATATACGGAACCATAACAATGTTAAGATCAACTTGGCGCTTTAAGGTTCTGTAGCAAAAAGTACCACCGCTACGTCTCTCGCAATCCTCCATCGCTTGTTTACTTGCTGTGTCTCTTTAACTTAATTAATTATGCTAGGGAAGTAATCTCGAAAACCAGTATAATATTTGCCTTCGAATTTCGTAGTTGGCTAATAAAATTTGATAGAACAGACGGCGACGCGACGGACCGCTTTAATTGAATTTGTTTTGATTAAATTAAGCATTCCGTTAGTTGCTGCCTTTGATAGACTAAAGTTTATAAGACAGTTATATTGCTCTAAACCAGAAGGGTTTGCAATAATTGTTACATATTGCATATTTTTTCTTGGAATGAAAGTAATAAATTACAAATGTTGGGTATATCTTTTGTAACGAGCTTTGGATATAAATAACATGCTTTCAAATTTGCATGATCACGTGTGTATTTACAACACCTACACAGTTATGATAGGGATTAGCGGAGGTGGTTTAAGGTTTATATTTAAAATAATTAAGGGTGTCTCTCCCACATGCCAGCGATACAGAAAATCGGTGTGAAATAAAGTGTGTTTACGAAGTGCTTCGCCGAGTGCGTGAGTGCTCTGAGTTTTGGGTTAAGAACTCGGCAGGGCAGATGTGGGAACTCTTAAAATTTATTTAACCAGCTTCAGTGCCCTCCTCCTGAAGAAGTGAAACTCCTGTTTCACGGGATGACATCCGGTTTTGCGGTGGATAAGTATCAACCGGCTAATTTGCGAGCGTACTGCTAGTAAATCTAAAAAATAATCGTCCTCGGTTCTTTGCGACTGGATAATGTGAATAATACCGGGTATAAGAGACCCACTGGTGGCGAATAATAACTGTTTATCAGTTGTTGGTCTCAATTAATCCCGCTTTGTCATGGTCAGGCGTATCACTTACCATCAGGTGAGTGTCCTGTCTGTCCTGTACTCTTAGTAATATGTTACTAAAAAATACGTACACCTTTTTGTTTAAAGTTAACGCTAGGGGCTACGAGTAGGCTTCTCGTACAATCAAGATGAGCATTTTCATGGTTGCGTTACCATTTTAAATTTACGTTTTTCGTGCACTTATTACAACACTCATTAACACTAAATAATATTAACAACTGATTACTTACTGATAATTTTAGACTATATAAAATAATTTGTTTGAATTTATGTGTCTAGACTCGGTACTGAGTAGCTTATAAGTACCACCGCAGTGCCAGATATCGTCCCGTGAAATCGGAGTGTTTTGCTGTGTTTTAGGATGAGGGCACTGTACTGTAGCTATTAAAATTACTGGGTATAAGATACCTAGCATCTGACGGACGCAGGGCAGTGTTCACGGAAAATAAAAAAGGTATTGTTATTAATTTCCACCTACACTTCATATATCATGGCCAGGCGTATCGCCTACCACCTGGTGAGCAAACTAACCGTCCCATAAAAAGAGTGCAAACATTTCGTAGGGACAGTTATGCATTTAAACAAAGGGAATGTTGGAATTCAAACTTTTTAATTTTAAGAAAACTTTAATGTCGCATTACTAATTAATTTCAGACTTTGTGAAGTTTGTGCAGAAGTTTGCGGCCCTTGTTACTAGATGATGTAATTTGTAATAATGTTATTTCACATCGACATTATACCCTAAACTTTGCAAGTTTACCTATACGTCATTACATAGGTAACCTAGGCGGACTACGAGTAGTCTTATATTTCTTGGGTTATATAATGCACGATCGTGCCTTGGGGATGTCGAGACATTTCCTCCTGCTATCGCAAATTCGATATGACTTTGAAACATGTCATGGCAGACACAAACTAAAAAAGGAAAATCAATTGGGCTCAATATTTAAATGTTTTACCTTCTGTAAAACTCTCACTATAAAGTATCTCTTTATAAAGTAGCCACGGAAGGTCTTCATTGCGATCAAGTGGTATTAACTCTTCGGTGTCTTAGATTTAAGTTTAAGGGAATAATTTATTTTGCCACATAATAAAATCTTTATTTCTTAATTTAATGCTTAATTGTATCTAATCAAGAGTTCCCTTAGGGGCTAATGTACGAAGGTATAAAGTGTACAGGTATTGAAAGAATGTGATCATTTGGCCGTTGTTTATTTGATTTATCTGCTATTTCATTATTTTCATTATTTTTGCCTATTATTGGAAAATAATAAGAACTGCAAATTGATTAACTTCTAAGAAATTGATTCTGCACTAGAGATAAATTATATTATTTAACGCCTACATTTCGACCAATCGTAGATCAGTGTATTATTTGTAGCATTTTTAAGAAGCGTATTATTAAACATTCCTTTGTGATTGGTCAAAACTTTTAGAATCTTACGAATGGATAATCGTAAATTTATAAGTTGAAAAATGAAGGCGCAAAATTAAACAATTTATCTTAAGTGTAGAATCCTGAAAAAAGTAATCAATTTCCTAGTAAAATTAATCAATTGCGATTCTTATTAATACCGGTCACATATTTATGCTAAAGCGTTCTATATTGTCGCGTAAAATTAAATTGCATCTAAGTGTAATTTGAAAAAATATTACAAAATCACATTTCTAGTCCAGTTAAAATCTATTTTCGAATCACACCAGTATATTTGAAGTACTTAAGTAGGAAAAGGAAAAAATAGGACAAAATCGTTACGAACAATGTTTTGCATTACTCTCCTTTCCATTCTTGGGACAATATTAGGCACGGCACAGCTGTGGATACCTACTTATACAATTGGATGTCCTTCTAGGTATATTCATAAAAAATCTGTTAATTTTTGGAAATTTTTTTCCTCTGGTACTTAGATAAAAATTTAATTAGATGCATAATCTTACTCAAAAAGGGTCCGCGGCAAAAGTATGCCTCTCGCGTCAATTGCCAAAATTTTAATTCTTAATTACGTCGCTTGCTACATGTCATAGTGACAATTGTAGTATGCTCGTGCTTTAAACTATGTACCCTTTTAGTCACGCAATAAGGTAGCAATTTTAATGAATAATCTTATGTAATTACTTAATTATTAATTAACACATTTTTTGGTTGGTATTTCTTTGTAATTGGGCAACTAGGTTGTTTATTGTATATCTAAGCTCTGGTGTTAAATTTCGTTATAACCACGAATCTGATCATGTCTAAACGAGAATAATCAAGTGTTCACGTTTGAAACCTCGCATGCGTATATTTCTCGTAACAATCTACTAGTTTATGAACAGCAATTAGGCAAGATATACAGGCTTACAAAAACCGTCTCCTAGTAGACAGGTGCAATAATCACAAGCATCCAGTTAATTAAGGAAGTTCCCTGAACGAGCTCGCATCGACGTTATTTCCCGCACGCAATCTCCAACGTTTTTACATCAATTTTCTCCATACACGTTATTGCCTAGGTACTTTCTTAATTTACTTAACACCCTGCTCGGATTTTTTTGCATAGCGCACTTTGTTGGGCTTCTTCTTTCTTAGTTGAAAAATTTCTAAAGGCGCAAGTAAATACGACTCCTTAAATCTCGCGACAAGTTTTATAACATATAAATCGTCAAATGTGTTTAATTTGAAATGACGTTATAAAATAGCAGTAAAAGTTTATTTTTTGTTTTAGTGCATTTAAATAAAAGCTTATTTTTAAAAAGGCTTTTTTATCGTACTTGTTTTATACTTTTATCCTAGCACAATCTATATCTCTCTCGCCTTACGATATATGTCTTAAAATTTTGTGTTTTTCACAAAAAAACAGGTCGAATTATGACACACTTTTGTTGTTAGCTCTGTTCGTATTTTAAACGTCCATGATTTTATTTATTTTTATTTGTTAAGCTTTTAGTCCCAGCTACTATTTAGGATGTTAGTCGTTCAGAGCCACAAATCTGGACTGGGCCTGCGTGGTGGGTTACTGCCAAACTCCCATAGCCATGCTTTGTGGGAAAGCCTGTCTCGCAGTAGGACTTGTAGGCTGTCATAGATGACCAATGGCTTACATGAATAAATCAATCGGCATGCCAAATTCACTCAACCTATTCGATAAACAAGAGAGAGAGAGAGAGAAAAAGATCAAAATAAGAGGAACTGTGTGTGTGAAACTTATTAAAAACTGACCGAGAACCAAACCCCGAAGACTGGGACAAGTTGTGTGAATAATTTCGCATTGCACCAACGTTTTCTCCAAACTACTGTTAGAGTACACATTATGAACAGTAAATCTGCTACTTTATTTTAACTGCAATGCATTCAAACTGTGCATAATTTTCTGTAGAAAAATATGGGCCGCCAGTAAAACTAACTTTTAATAAGAGTAAAATCTATGAAATTTAAAATTTAACTTACAATCTTCTACTACTTCAACGATACTGTCCACTGTTGAACAAGGCCATCCCCTATGATAACAAAATTATAAGGCTCCCTAAATATTATTTTTATTTTTATGTTTCAATAAATAATAACAAGTATTCACTCACATTCACACACCGCCAATAGCCCATACTAAGCAGCTTGTGATAGGATATTAAACACTGATAAACATACTTAATACTGAAATACATATTATACAAAGAAACACCCAGATCATGACACACAGACATATTCATGCACACAAATGTTTGTAATGCCCGGGGATCGATTCCGGATGTCCCGGAACCCTTGGTGTAGTAGACGACGTCTCGAGTCTCGACGATTGCACTACATGGGTCGTCACATATGCATGTAAGTATGTAATTTATATATGTATGTGCATATAAGCAATAGATACCACTTAACTAGGTGGATGTTTGCTTCTTTGGTATTTTTTTCATAAGTAAATACCAAATTGAAATCAGAATTGAAGCGTGAGTCATCCATGCACTACAAGCCTTTCGCTTTAAATAGGGCTATATAGCGCTGTTTGAATGTCAGTGGATATTAATTTATTATAATATATCGCCTATGATGCTGTAAAGGCCTAGCGTATTTGCTAGCTTGTGACGTAAATATGATAAGTCGACGTATACAATAATTTTACTGCCCTACCGACATCGTTCAGCTTGGAGCCCAGCTGTATTAAAAATGTAGCCATTATGGCTGAAGAAATGGTAGCATTGAAGCACGCAGATGATCTTAGATGACAAAGTAAAAAATAAATATTCATTATTAACCTATTTCACACGAAGTCATATTTAATATTTATTAATTTTTGGATAAGATTTTCATAGACAATCTTCTATGTAATAGTAAACCTCTAGAATCGCACGAGAAACATTATTGTGGTAAGTTGGCAATTTGCCCTCGTCCGGCGACTTTGGCTACTTTCGCGGCTGATGGACTACCTACCCTAATGGATGTTAGGGTGAGTTATAATTTATTCACGAGTGTTGTGCGTACCATATTCACCTACTTGAGGTAATGTTGATGGTCCAGTTTCACCGGCAAAATTTTGTAGTATATCGTCCGTTAGCGTCAGAACCTCTGGAAACAGTGCAATATTTTGTGTTATTTTTTATCAAAAATTCCAGAGCGTTTGACTACCATCTTACCTGATGGAAAGTAAAGATGAAGCCTAAGGTGTATCACGCAAACTCAAATAACGCCTATTTACTTTTGCCTTGAAAACCCTTAAATTGTGTGTATAGGGAAATACAGACGCAGCAAAGTCATTCCACTGCCTTGCAGTTCAGACTATGAATGAAGAACTGATTTTTTTAGTAGGAACGGGTGGTATATCAACAAAAAAGGGATGGAGCCTCTCCCTACGATGAGTTGTCTCATAAAGAAATGGCGCTGGAGGAATCAAGTTGTGCAATTCCAACACACACTCTCCGAAATGCAACCAGCAAAACGGCGATGTTCAAGACTTTGTAGCCTTCCGGTAGTAGGGCTTCTAGTTGGTATCGGGTAGATCCATCTCACGAGTGTGAACAGTACAGTCCAGTCAGTACAGAACAGTACAGTCCACGACCTGTAGGCTTAGGTTACTAATTTAAATTAAATAAATACATAAAAATGAAGAGTACTTATTAAAAAATACTCTTAATTTTAATATATTTTTAACACAGGCCACCGTTGGTTGAGAGTATCCCCAATTTTTCACTGCGTTTAATATTACATTTTAGGCAGCAAAAAAACTGTTTGTGGAAGGTACAGAAAAGCACACTCACGTCGAAGATTCTGTAAAAAAAAAGGTGTTATTTGGTTTCCATCAGCTGGTAACTCAATAGACGAACGCCGCCCACGGGTGTGCGTGCAATGCAAAATTTTATTCCGTCAATCAACAAAATCTGAACTAGTCGACGGATCGTACTCGGACGAAATATGGAAATAGCGTTTCTTTTAAGCCTTATTGAAATACTAGCACAAATATCCCGTTATTTCGTTTTTGATAAATCGCCTAAAGTAATATCAGGGGAAAGGTTTTGTTTACTTTTTGCATTTGTCAGCCGCATGCAGATTGGCGTGGAATAGAAATACGGGTTTTAGTAAGGCGACGCTTCAAAACGTAGATACAAGTACAAAGTATTTTGAAGCTAACACGACATGAAAATTATTTTAAGTTTTCAGAACATAAATGGAATTTATATAATAAGGAAAATGTTGACATATACCGACATGTATCGACGAAAACAAAAATCGTTCGATTACGACTATAACGGTGTAAGCGTCAAAATAAGAAATTTCTGTAATTGACCCAAGCATAAGAATTAATAATATTCATGACTGTGATTAAAAAAAAGGTCTAATAATGATAATGTTGAGACAGCTGTTTTTTACTTAAAAGTTTCGAGAAATGTTATGTAAATTTGAATCTTAAAAATGATTGAGGAGTCAGGGATATATGGCGTAGAATTGGAAGAATGGGAGCGTTTGTTGCTCAATGTGTGGACTGTGACCTTCCGGTATAGAGGGCGGTTTTTTTAAGTTATACGTACGATATCCTACGCTCATATAGTGAAGGAAGAAATCCTGAGGAAACGAGGAGATTCAAAGATTGTGCGTGAAGTCGGCCAATCCGCACTTGGCCCGCGTGGAAGGCCTATACATTCTATACGGGTATACTCGTGCCTCTCGGTTGGGTCGTTTAATGGGCTGATAATGATGATGTCTAGCATTGGAGTGCGAAAGGTTGAAGAGAAAGAGAAAGAGAGGAGTCAAGGTAAAATTCACCTTAATACAATACGTGCAAATTGTAAAGCACAAATGGGTAAAATTTATTTACATTAATAATTGCCCAGTGAACCAGACTTTTGTACAGAAGCTTACATTCATTTCACAAAAAAAATATTAGGTATAAAGAATATATATAAAAGCATAATAGGATACATACGAGTAAAGCGCTTGTCAATTTAATACTGTTAAAAAGAATTGGTAATATAGCAAAGGAATTGAATGCCAGCTGCTCACCTGCTCGAAGTGATTGTGAATATTCAGAAGTGCCTCGCGCTCTGATCCCAAATCACTGTTGCATGGGCGCGGCGCTAGCGCCCCGTATTTCATGTGCTATCCCTGTCATTAGGGCTGGCACTTAATCTTTGAGAATTTTTGTTTTCATATTTCCACGTTTAGGTTAGTGATCAAGAGGCACAATGGACTAATTCGACCGGAGTGATACATTGTGATTCGCCGAGTGAGTGAGATTACTAAACCCTTTTGCTCCGTCCTTATTTTTCTATTATTCTCACCCTTTTTAATGGGTTGCTCCGCACACGTTGCTCATTACAGATATTACTTTCAGGTAGACGGTTCTCCACTGGTTTGCCTACCTGTTAAATAAATTTAAAAAATATATATTTCGTACCCCAAACTAGTAGGAATCACGATAGTTGGATGAATTTTAAATGATTTCTTCGACGATTGTCAACTTTTTTGGTAAGCCTGCGATACTTGATGCGGTAAGAAGCAAGAAACTCGCAGCACATTGTAAATGAACACAAAACTGCTATGGAGCGATACGGCCGTAATTTACCCGCGTGGTGGGTTATGGCCCAATCTCCACATAGTTTTACTGAGTGAGAGCCTGTGCTCCCTGTGCGGCCCTGTAGTGGGCCGCTATGGGCTAATGATGAAGCTGCGGAAAGCACCAGTAAGCTGCGGCCGAAAGCTATTATGGCTAATGGTATAGTTTCCGAACAAGCATTTAGGTACAAATAGTGTAAACAAAGAGTTCCATTGAAATATTCGTAAAAAAAGCTATTCATTTTCCACAAATGTGTCATCATAACATAATAATTCATATGAATGAGCGTTCATTATATATACAGGTAATTGGGTACCAACATGTTTTACCAACAATGGCGTGTAAAATATTAATATAAGAACAATCAATCAATTTTTAAAAATCAAAAGATGTTGTCATTAAATTTAAAATAATAAAGTAGTCACAATCAAAAGTCAATAGTTCTTAAAAAAATAAATAAAAATTAATTCGTTATGAGTTCTCATTTGTAAGATGTGCAATAAATAATTAAGTAAAAAAAATCGCAGAATATTCATCAGAACTGACATCCCTACATGAATGCCTATCATTAAGGTTGCTACACACGAACGCGTTGACCTATGGGGTGTACGATAAACCGGACTAGGGAAAATGGTCGAGTGTTAGCTATCCCTCATGCGGCACGTACCTTTGATGATCCCGATAAGACAATAAATTTGCCTTGAAGGTGCTTCCCACGGGTTGCGCCGTTATGGTTGATTAATCAAAGTGGTAATACGTATGTTACAAAGCTTGACAATTAAAACTGTACGGAACATAAAATTGCTTTTCCCTCCTAGCTTTGCTGTGCGGGAAGGCATGGCTTAAATGCTGATGGTGGAACATAAAATTAGGTGTATAATTAGTTAAATAATTAATAATAAGATGAGCGTCGATATCAATGTGTTTTCCAATTTATGAAATTATATTTACGTTATCCGACGTTCCAATGGTGAAGGAAAACATCGTGAGGAAACCTGCGCACGCCTGCGAAGAGATTCAAAGGTTATGCGATTTATTATGTATATTGTTTCGTTTTAATTTTACTTTTTATACTTCACCTGTAGTGTGTGTTAGTGATATTAGTAAACTTTTTATATATCTGCTAATTTTTTAATATGTTGTACTCTGTAGGCTATGTCTGTCTGGTTCAAAGAGACTTAATTTTATCTTAGGAATAGTGCCTCATTCTTGCATTAGGTGTTTTAATTAAAACAAAGGACTGCTGAGCCAAGCAATTCAAACGTTGATTTGAGTAAATCTTGTAACAGTTTAAGTAAAGCTTTAATAACGGTGGTAACTTTGCATAAGTGCAACTTAATTGCAGGAAAAAGCTGCAAATCATGGTGCTTTACATAAGAACACCATTATTATAACTTTACTATTTTATGTATGTTTTCGTGAACGTCAAGCCGGTGTGTATATTATTTTTTATGATTATTCAAACGATTTGATAATGTTTTATGTAAATTTGAAAGTTCTTTTTACATTTTTATTTGAGGATGAGATGTAATAGAGAACATTTCCTGTTTGGTTGAGGATTTTGTTTGTTTGTTGTCACGGAATTTTCGTGACTTTCCTACAAAAGTGATACTCTTAGTTATAGACATTATATACAATTTAACGAACAATTTTTAGTTATGAAAATTTGGGAACTTCTGAATTGAGAAGTCGGCAACAAAGATTTGTTAGTTTAAAATTCACTTAAAATCTGTTTTAGTATAGGTATTGTATTATGTAAACATATTGACGAATTCATACTTACTTTCCATTTACCCGGCTTCATATTTTGCTTCTTATGAAAGGCCGGCAACGCATTTCAGTGATCTCTGGTATTGCAAATGTACATGGGCGGCGGTGTCATTAACCATTAGATATGCCACTTGCTCGTTTGCAAAAAAAAACATTTCTAGACTTATAACTGCAGAAGTCCTTTACAGCAACTGAAGACTAAAATGCTTCCGAAAAAGATTGTATTGCACTCTTGGTTTAAGATATTACATATCATGTTCTAAAGAAATGTCATTTTTTAAAATTTCGTTTGGGTTTAGTTGTGTTTTCGTGTTTTCAGTAAAACTTTTAAAGCATCAAAAGTATAATGCGATGTATAACAATAAGCGTTGTAAAACCTCGATCCCACCGTCCTTGTTTACTCCCTAAATGTGGGAAAAAACACCTAAGTTGCTAACCCTGCGACAATAAGTTTCAAATACCATTCACTAATAGATATTCCCATATGCAGTTGCCAAAGCATACTCATCAGTGCATGTCAAGTTAGGCACATGCCATGATTTTGAATATAGAATGCGTTTGCCTGAACTCGATCATAATCCGATCAGTAGACTGCACTGTTGCCTCAACCGGTACAGTAAAGCAGTGCACGTGTACTTGAGAGCTCTCATGTGTGAGTGCGCTTTACTTATGCGAATATTGGAACAGTAAATGACTGAATACCCAGTGCATAATTTAGACTAGAACAACAGTCTTCGGTTTAGGTACCATTAATGTTATGGTATATTTATAGCCTCAATATATAATATATTGTTAGGTATGTAATGGAGTTTAAAAAGATAATTAGATATATTATGTTATGTCCCAGCCATCTGGTTAAATTAGGCATCCAATTGGCTGCCTAGGTCGTTCGTTAAACGCCAGTATTCAAGTGTTTCCCTAGGCCGATAGTTAGTCGAACTAAAATCACTGAAAGTTTAACAAGTTGGCGAATTAAAAGTTAGCCCTTTCGAAATGACTGATCAAGGCTGTGCCAAGTGATTCAAATTTAGTTCTTCTGTTCCTAACTGCAGCGCTGGTATTTATAAAAATAAATATATCGCCAGCAGCGTAAACAGTGAATTTTATGGTCTGATAATTTCTTGCTTTTTGTACTATTATAATGAAAATTAAATTATGAGACAAAAAGAAATAGTATATTTAACTAAATGACTCCACAACGTTCAGCCAACTGGATTAACGTTAGGTCAATGACATAGCTAGTTGTTCTTCAGCCATTTAATTGAATGCCGGCGTTTAACGAACGGCCTAGGCATCTAATTAAATGGCTTATTTAACCAGATGGTTGCGACATAAACAAGACAATTTAAAGTCGATTTTAAGCTGGGGATTAAGGTACTCACATTTTAAATACACATCTTTTAAGTGATGATCACGAATGCTTAGTTTAATAATGGTATTTATATATTTTTAGACTTAAAAGGATTACGAGATGAGATTAGATTTATGCATTGATACGACGCATAATATCGACAATGCAAAGCCTCACTGCCAGTATTCGGGACACTTTTTACAAATATTTATGAGAATGCGGCACTGTTGCTAATAAAATAAAATATACGGGCGCCATGTAAAAAAGCGATACGGAATATTTTGTTATGGATACCATGTGGTTGACATGGGCAGTGAAAAATATCGGACTACATAAATAGAATTTTGGTTGTGGTACACAAAATAAATATTTGTGTTCTTAGACAAACAATTATTGTTTATTTAAGTGCTCTATTTATGAAATATACGCATTAGCCGATCGATTGGTACGGTTTGTGGTAGTCGGAATGTTTGGAGTATAATCATCAGCCCCAGTGGCGTGCACTCCATATAAGCAAATAAGCGGTGCTTACGCTGTGCGCCCAGACAACCCGGAAAATTGTTAACATATTAAATGTATGCAAATAAGTGGGAATCACATATTCGCCCCATTTTCCTCTACAGTTTTGAAACCATAGGCGATGAGCTGTCATCAACAGCGATCAATTTCATAAAAATGTAAATTATTTATTGGTTTTGCGATTAGTACTTATTGTCGTACACAAAGTGAATGACTCACTATGCATAGCCTTCTCACAATCTCTGTGCACGCCACTGATCAGCCCTTAACGTACTACTGCTCGACACAGGTCTTTTCGCATTGCTATGCTTAGCTATGGAGAGATTTTAGAGAGATTGGAATATATTCTTACTAAATATTTACCTTTTAACAGGTTAGCGTGTAGGACCTATGAAAAGCCGTGTTTCATCATTTAGATTTTGACAGAATTCATTGAGAGAAAACTAATGCACGAAAGGTTCCAGACTTCCGAACAAAAGTCAAGATAGATACCTATCTAAAATAAAAAAATATATCTACCTAGATATAATTCTTTATTGCACACAAAAAAGATACAAATTTAACAATAAATAAAAGAAAATAATGCAATTATGTCGGTCTTATCGCTTGAAGCGATCCCTTCCAGACCCCCAAGTTTATCATGAAAAAGTCTTTGTGTATTATAATGAACGTTTCTATTATGAGATGCTAAAAGTAAAACCTGAATGGGATGTGTCACTGAACTTTAAATGAAGTTTCCACCAATTTCAGTGTTTATTCCTAATGAGATAAGCGACAAAAGCAAAGTCGCTAAAGGTGCTAAATAAACGGATCTAGCGACATTCTAGTTCCAGCAACCACTTTTAACCATCCCAAGTTACGTGTCCATTTTATCTAGACCCTCTCATTCGAAAGTCAAACAGGGCTTCGTTGAAAAGACGTTGAGCGACGAGACAGGTCTCCTTTAATTGGACATATTTGGGACAAGCAAGAGTTTATAACTAGTCTTTAGGGTGGGGAGGACTCAGCGAAGTTTAGGACAAGTGATAACTTTAGTCGATAGTGGCAACTGGGTTGGGTAGTGGGAAATTTAAATAGTTTGTCGCAACTACGTGAATTGATTTAGAAGTTAGCCCGCGCTATTCTATCACGAATCTCACTTTCAAATGATTGTGCCACTCTAAAACGATAATTTACGTTAATAATAATTGGTTAGGTAACAATATTTTAAATAAAAGTTGCATATATAAAACTCAGATATTAATGAGTCCATTAAATGAGTATTTTTTTAACAGGTGTAAAGCATAAATAAAGTACTTTAACTTATAAATTCCCCTAATTTGTTCATTGTGTTATTTTATATAACTTGTAACTGCTCGAACACGCGCGTATACAATAGATTCATCTATTGTTTGTTGTGATTTTCCACCCGTGCTACGCACGACCGGGAAACAGTATATGACTTTTGCGAAACTTCAACCAGTTACACAGCGGAAACTTTCAGAAGGAAAAAAAAATGCCCCTATTTTGAAACATTCTTCATTACTGCTCCACTCCTATTATATTTAGCGTGATGTTTTAAAGCCTAAACAACCTGTAAGCCTTTCTTGATAAATGAGCTATCTAAAACTGTAAGACATTTTCAAATCAGACCAGTAGTTACTGAGATTAGCGCATTCAAACGTATGTACAAACTCTTCAGCTTTATAATATTAGTATAGATTTTTGGGATCAATTTAATTAAACTTCATTCGTCTGAAAATCTGTATTAGAATGAAAAGCTGACTTAGCTATAACAAAAACTTGAGAAATATATTTTGTTTTAACTAAATTGGCAAAGTTCCTATGGTTAAGCTCAATTTTTCGGTAATAACTGATTTTGAAAATGATGGCAAATGTGTGGTATACCCTTATTATTTTACCAATATGTGGAGGATTGCAATCAATTTTAATAGTCTATTTACCTACAAGATTTTTCATAAAAGGATAGGATAAAATGTATGAGATCGTAACTTTTGACTAGAAACAAATCCAATATTAAATCAAACGCAGCGTTTCCATATTCATTGATTAATGCAGTTTGTATGAAAATTGCACGGCTAACAGTTTCCATTCTTCAGGCTAAACAAATTCAGCCGCGCCGGCTGGCAATTTAACTTGCACGGTTAGACTTCGAGTTTGTTCAGATTATTCGATTAACCGTTTAGATCGGGCGTTAATTTTTTTGTCAGCCCTGTTTTTCGCTTGGCCACTGACTTTAATCGATACAATTCCGATTAGATCGATTTGTATTTTGAGAACATCTGCATCCTATTTTCTCGACCACATTACGTTTTTAAGACGCGTTCTGGTTTAAGTGGTGAGTAAGGCAGTAAATTACAGGATACCTACACTGACTTAAAATGTTTATGCCAATCCAATGCTTTCTATTAAATCATATGAAATCACACATTCGAAAATGTCTATTTTTTATCTATAGCCTCACTTTTCCATCACCCTGTTAAGCTCAGAAACGCAATAGTAGCATTTTAGAAGTTACAAGTGTTCAGTGGTGGTGGTGAAAGTAATACTCAGGCCAATCTACTGCTCGTTCGCCTGCCTATAACAAAACACCTTCCTTTAGCCTTGTTGCAGTTTGTAAGTGTATCGATATTGACCACTTCGTAAGTGCTAAATTTTTACGCTTTGAAAGAAGACATTAGTTCGATAAAAATGATACATACAGGGTGAAATCGAGGACATGAGCACTATTTAAAGAACAAATCTAGTGCTAGTAAATTCAAACCTTTTTTAACTCTACAACGTATGTAAAACACTTTAGGATTGATCAATAATACATATTACAATGAAAAAACATAACAAAATGTTCGATTGAATAAGAAGAATTAAATATGAGGTGAGGCAGGTTCACGGCGCGCAGTGTGTCCGAGGGCGCGCTGAATTAAGTAGTACGAGCTATAATAAACCATCAATGACTCAATGCAGTTCGATAGTTTATTATTTATATACCATACATATAACTTTACGATAAATCTATACGGTATTAAATTTAGGTTCCCATAAAAACTTTCCCATAGTATAAGTGCAATAATTGGTCGATATGAATGCCAATGATTCAAATTTACCGTACCTATATGTATATCGTTTATAATGATTAAACGAGTGAAATATATTTTTGGAGCGAACCTGTACTTGGTTCTTTCATTTAATCGCTTCTTAAGAAGTCAGCCTGTCAAAGGACTAAAAAATCAATAAATAAAAACAAGGCCAAAATAATTCACACAATCAAAAAGGTTACCAAACAACTCGGCAAACAAACATGGTGGCATATTAGATCCAATACACAACCCGTTAAATTATCTCAGAGCGTAATTATCCGGGGATAATTTGAACAAATAAACTGGAACAGCCAAAGCGACGGTTCGACGGAAGCTAATAAGCTTAAATTGAATGTCGCTATGAATGTGTCGTGCGACTGTTAATGAGGACATATCGAAAACAAATAACCTACAACAGGGTTGCCAACCCCGAAACGAGATTCCTCGTAGATACTTATGGAGCTAAAAATCTCGTACTTATGGAGCTAAAAATCTCGTTCTTTGACTTTCGAACCACGTACATCTAAATAAGTGCTATTATCATTTAAAGTACTAAAAAACATCACTTTGTAGAAGAGACGACTAATGCGGAGAACAAAATGCTTTGTTAATTTGGGTTTTCCCGGTTGACATAGCTACTACAGACAAAGATTGCCTAAATGTTTTTTTTTGTAAAATCATATTCTGATAGATGTCACTAGTTATTAATATGTAGCATCGTCATATTACAAAACCTCGTACATAATTATACGAGGTTGATAGTGTCCTCGTACCTCGTACGAAAGGTCACAAATCTCGTATTTGTACGAGGAACCTCGTACGTTTGGCAACCCTGACCTACAATCACAGCACCCCGTGTGTGTGTTTCCAGAAGATAAAATGACGTCATTGCCAATGTTTTGAAATTCAGCCGTATTTTTTACTGGAGGAGGTTTCGTATAATTTAGACATCCCCGGTGATCACCCTTTTTAGCAATTTTCGTTTTTATTTAGTTTTGGCATATGTTTCACGTCAAAGGAGTTCTAATTTAATGCAGTTAGTGCTTTACAATAGTTTTAAAGTGAGTTTCTTGCTGGATTCTTCACATTAGATAACAACCGTTCGTACAAGTGATATTTTATATATTTATCTTTTATTAGAACAGTGTTCTTCATAGACACAAATTGAATAAATACATTTTGATTTCTAGCATTAATAAGACATATTTTCTTATATACATAGATGATTGAAAATAGCGTTAAAAGACCTGTTGCCATGTTGGTAACATTATATTAATGCTCTCTCTCTTCAACCTATTGCATAGTCATAATAGGGACATAGTTCTCCACCATTTTGCTCGATACATAAATATTCAATTAGTTACAAGTTTGAGCGTAATCAAATAATGAAACACATATGAATAACGGTGAAACAAATGGTAGCAAACCATCAGTACAAGTGAACGATACGATTGATGTACTCGCACTTTTTAGCAAAATAACGCTTGTTGCATAAACTTCATCTACATAAGGAACTAAATACCTATAAAAGTAATCTTCACAAAAGCTTTCGTGAAATAACAATTCAATATAAAACACCTACTATTTTTCCATATTAAGTAAAACATTGTTAAAATTCAAGGGTTTCTATTTTAGGTTCTAGGTCACCTTTTACCGGTGGTTATTAAAATATTAATTTAGTTTTCCCACACGGCGTCCTATAATTTGAAATATAAATATTTATACTATAAATTTTTCTATCAAATACAATGTAAGTGTTCTATTTATTACCTACACTCACACATTCCTAGGTCACCTAAAAAAATATCAATATCAGGTCATGGATAGGATTATAAAAAACATTTGTTAGCAATTAATGCTGGATAACGTTGCCTTTTTAATAGAAAATAACATTACCTATATATAAACAAATCACGGTCTCAATGGTTAAAAGAAGTAGAGGTTTTTGTTATTAACCTAATTTAACTTTAATTAGCCATAAAGTAGACACTCGTAACATGCAAACGTCGTCCATAGCAGCAGAATTCCCACAAAAAAGGGACCAGAGTGTAATTGCAATCTTGTAACATAAGGCCACAGAATTCTGTAATTATTTTTTTTATAAAAAGATATTTAAATATAAAAATCGGTTTATCCAGTTGACACTTCTAAGGAAATAGACATAAAAACAAAGACAAAAAACATTGAATTTTAGATCACAAGCCTTCTACATCATTATGCGCCAATGAGCTTTGTCTCCTCAAGCACTTAGTTTAAAATTAACATACTACGGTAAAACAAGTTATGGTAGGTATTTCACTTTACAGCCGCCATTACTCTGTCCGAGGCCAACCTTCTTCGTTTTGTCTTCGTCCTTGACATCAGTTTAATAAATTAACTGTGATTAAACGCGATCACTGAATCAATTATTTAAACTGCAGCTCGCTGGTACATAGGGTAGCCATTCGGTTAAACAGCATTGGACAACCTCTTTCTCGACAAGTTATAGTATAACAGATTTCAGCATAGTAGATAAACACCTACTTTGATCGACGTAGATTGATATTTTATTGTACTGCAAAGTAATGGGCACGATTGTGTAGTGGCTAGCGAGTATGGCGATAGCACAAGTGAAGTGCCTCTATGAGTATTGTGGTTTATACAAACTGCTTGGAAAATAAAGGAGGTAAGGAGTAAAAGGAAATTACTTTGCACATAGTCTATCGCTTTTAAATATTTGAGTTTTTTTTAAATAATGGTGGGTGACAGGCTTAAAATGATAAAAAGGAAGCTAGATACCTATTGACCACACAAGGAATAATTGAGAGAATTAAAAAATATATTTCTATCTAGCCTGGATTATTGACGGTTAACAATCAAGGATATACTTTCAGTTACTCCAATTGCACGAGGGAATATTAAATTCTGGTCACTCTATTTAAGTAGCTAGGGCCTGTAAAGTGATGTAATCAATTTAAGGACTAGATTCAAACTTTAGGACGTCACGTCTTCGATCGCCGGTAACTTTGGAGTCAGCACATTGTCTCAAGAGTTGTCAGCTTGTTAGTGTTTAGACCAAACTAATAATTGTGTCACATTCATTACTCGACGTACTTGAGTATACTTTGACGGCAGTTCAGGGATGAGAACTGTTGAACTGAGTTTTGGCGATAACTTAGTGTTTGTATTAGTTATTGTTGTTGAATGATACTTCAACAACCGGAGTTGTATCAATATGAGAGCTATGTATATATGGGCGTTATATGGGCTATATATGGGCGTTACGTACGTCTATATGAACAACGGTAACGTAAAAAAAAAGAGTTTGTAAACACGTGATTTATCCTGTCAAATTAGGTTCAATCCAATTCGTACTAGAACAGAACGTGATGTTATCAATTCCTACATAAAATTAACTTCTTTTTAGTATACATCATTATACATCATTCTGTGCTAAACTGCCTATCCCCTTTTCCATTTTTTAGATCAGCACCACGCTATTTAACTTGTGTCCTTGGTGGCGGAAGCACTTAAAACAGGTGAACGTTCTGCTCGTTTGCTGCTTAAGATAAGTCATCATCATCAGCTCATTTAACGTCCCTACCGAGGGGCACGAGTATATCCGTAAAGGGATTATAGGCCTTAGTCGTCCACGTGGACCTAGTGCGAATTGGCAGACTTCACGCATAACCATTCCTTACTATGTTTTTCTTCACCGTAAACGTACCATTTCGAAACTATAAAAAAAAATTTGGTATATGGTGCTATTTGAACCTACGCCCTCCCGATCTACACTAAGCTACCGAAGACGATAAGTGAGCGAGTAAAAGAAAATGTATTATACTCAATTCGGAACTAGTTCGCTATACAATAACATGGTTTGTGATATTCACTAGTGTTGTCATCGCCGGTCCGAATGGTGCACCGGCACTAATGCAATCAGCGGCCTCCCCGCAGCTATAACCGTAAGGCACATTGATCAAGAGGCTGCGGTGTGCGGGCGTCGCGCGTCAATTGATAACACCGCTACCATAGCGTCGGCATAGGGCTGTCAAACATTGCATTTCATATTTATATATTTTATTTCAAGGGCGTCGAAAGAGCATAAAGTTAACCTGACGGTAAGTGATACCGCTGCCCATGGACACTCGCAAGTCCGAGTGAGAACGAGTGCCAGTCTTTGTAAAAGAAGAAGGAAATATAGGGACTGGGAGGAATTCAGGCCTTCGATTATGTCACTCGCTCGGCGAAATGCAATTGTTTTACGACGGTTTTCTGTGAGACCGTAATCTCATTCCGTTGAAACCACTTTTATTTATGATCTATATTAAGTCATTTACCCGAAGATTCTTGCCATTTCACTTTTCAGGCTTTATGTCCAATAATTTTCAAAATCAAGTAATCAACCATCCGCACTGGATCTGAAGGTTCACCAGAGCCTTCTTTGATACATAGGATGAATTACAGGCAGGTCGTTTGAAACCCAAGTCGAGGTATGGCCTCGACTTGGGTTTCAAACGTTGAATACTGAGTCCGCAGATCTCCGTACAAGGCTTATTGAAATTGTAGATTTGATAAAAAAAGTTTTGAAGATAAACTTTAACTGGAGACTTCGTCATTAACCGTTGATGTACAACGGCTCTTATATATCACATACGTTTGGACTGATTTTTGATACCGCGAAGAATTTTGATCATCAAGATATCTCACGTGATTAAACATGTTTCATAATTACAGCGAGAGAGTGTCAAGAGAACAGCAAAGCAGGTTAATTCTAAAAATCCTGATCAATTTTATCAAGTCCTTAAAAAGGTTGGGATCTCAATATGTGATATGCGCATTATCATTTCTGCCTGCCCCTTTGGGAATAAGACGTGATCTTTATTTATTTTATAATTAAAATCACAAATTTTAACAGCTTTTTATCTGATCGAAGGTTTCGTATCTTATTGTGTATTTTAGTGTACAATAAAGAATAAAATAAAATAAATAAAGTTACTTGCATCTATATCAAAACAACACTTTAAAATACCAACGAATTTCTTTATATCAAGCTGACATTGACATCCTTAGAGCTTACCTACTGCCCCCCCTTTCCCCAACTGCAGCCGGACCCAGATGCTTTATCCGACACCTGTATATCGCATGTAAGCCCGGCTACGCGGGAAATCCCTTACGTCATCTTTCTCTGTCGGCTATAACTTTTGCACGTTACTTTCGGAAATTTCCATTTTTGAAATTTCTGAGAATTGAAATATGCCAATGTGGTTTCCATTGGCATATTTTAAATATTAGAAATAATGGCAATATGGGGTCGTACTATGACTGAGGATAAAGATATTTTTACTTTTAAACACAGTCTGCATCTATGGTTTTCTTTCTAAAGGATATGATTTCAGGAAATGCGTGAAGGAAACACCTTAATGAGACACTGTATAAAGTCAATAGTGATAATTGTAAGTTCTTTATTTAAAAAACATTTTTTAGCTTTATCAAATGTTCTCTTTCAACTAATCGCAGTACTTACACTGCTGGAAATAGATCTCCATGGACATCCAACGTTTATCCTAAGGAATCATAAGATAACACCAATTTTTCACACCCTTGGTTACTTCCAACATAGCAATTGAAACTGTTTTACAAATTAATGCAAATTGTAAACAATACTATCTGCATTGTTAAAACAATATGTTCGATAATCTGAGACCTATTGACGTATTTCTAATTTACACATACACACAGAACATTTGTCGCTAGAGAATAGGACTGCCATTAAAATGCTCTCACAGCTCTAGATAGTAAAGTATATTGTGCATAGGTTCTTGATACGTGACGTAGTAACATATTATATGGTTTTAAAGATTGCTATTTAACTGGTGCAAGAAGGTCGAAGTAACCTAAATGATAAGTCGCTCAGTCATTTCATTTGGAACTAAACACAACAAAGTATGAAGATTGCGGAATAAAGCTACAATGCATGCTAAGCCAAGTGCATGTTGAACTTTTAACTTTTATTTTACAAATATACCTTAGGTGAGTTTAGAAACATAAGTTTATAAACTTAGGAGTGAGCACTAATATAATATCAATGTACAGAGTCCGTCAAAACAGGATCCAAGTAAAACTCATAATGGGTGCATCAATTAACAATTAACGAAGCTTTTGCGATTCCAGCGATCTGGAAAAATCAGTGCATCGTGTTTTGGGAGGATTGAGAGCGACCTCTGTGTATTACTTGAGGGAATAATTTGGTGTTATTTTAGCGGGTAGGTTTCTCCCTTCGTGAGTCGAGAGCATCTTCCGACGGAGGCTGTGGATTTGCAGTTTTATATTTTTTCGGTACCTTCTAACTTATTGGCTGTTTAGAATAAAAAGACTATATAAAATTTAATAAAATTACTAATTTTAAATGTTATCTTTCCTCTCTCCTAGTCCTCATGTTGCGTGCCCAACAGGGTCCATAACACTGGTTTCACTTTTATGTAACATCTTATGTACATTATGGTTTGGCAATAAATGATTGAGTATTAACATGGATTAGTACAAATGTAATACTTTTAATTTTTTTAATGGAGTTAATACAATAAATAATGTTTGCGTTTTATAATGTTGTAATTCAGCAAACTCACATTTTTCCTTTCATTATTGTTTGTAGCACACATATTTATAACCATACCATAGGTACTTTATGTGCAGAACTAGCTTTGAATGTTATAAAAACCTACTTTTTGACAATTTATATTATTCAGTTGATCAGTAAGCAAAAATAGAATAAAAAATGGTCCCTTTCTTTTTAATACGATCTTTGTAAAACCACAGTTTATGACTTATATTAATCCAGTGGTTTCATTTCATTTCTTATGGTGACTATAATACAATAAAAGTTTTCTTATCTCTGCAAGACAATATTTTACGGAGCTTAGTTGCTTGGCATTCTCTGCGGTTTCCCGGGATGCTTTATGGTCCGAACGTGGTAAGTGCTCCGCTTGCATTTCCTGCAAGTCTCGGATTACTCCATTGTACAGCTCTTGAAGTAAATAATTTATTACTTTACCATGACTCAATACTTGTACTAGGTTCGTTAGGGTGTGTGGAGTATTTCTATTGGAAAAATACTCGATATTTTAATTGCAAATTCTCTCTCTTTCTCTTCAACATATTGCAGTCCACTGCTGGACATAGGTCTCCCCCATTTTGCGCTAGATATCCCGGTCCTCCGTCTTTCTCATCTAGCTTCCACCAGCGACCTTTCGCAGGTCTTCGTCCATCGGGCCGGAGGGCGTCCTACGCTACGCTTGCCAAGACGCGGTCTCCACTCCAGAACTCGTTTGCTCCAACGGCCATCGGTTCTGCGACATACGTGACCAGCCCACTGCCACTTCAACTTGCTGATCCGGCGGGCTATGTCGGTAACTTTAGTTCTCTTACGAAATAAATCATTTCTAATCTTATCCCTAAGAGAGACTCAAAGCATAGCTCGCTCCATTGCGCGTTAAGTGACTTTGAACTTGTGAACCAATCTCGCAGTCAGTGTCCATGTCTCAGCTGCGTATGTTAGTACGGGTAGGACGCATTGCTCAAAGACTTTCGTCTTTAAGCATTGCGGAATAGTTGACGTTAGTACATGACGTAGCTTACCGAATGCCGCCCAACCCAACTGAATCCTCCTACTAGCCTCCCTCTCGAAGTTATGCAGGCCAAGTTGGATTGGCCTAGGTAGATATACTCCTGTACAACCTCGAGACGGATGCCATTGACGCATATTGGTTGTGGCATGACACGACTGTTGAACATGACTTTCGTCTTGTCCAAATTCATGCCAAGCCCAACTCAATTGCGAATTCAGTATATCTTAAATATATCTTGAATCACTTTTATGTTACTTAGCAAACAGATGTGCTGTCAGGGTACGTACCGTATGAATTCTTCATATTCATGTGGACAAAACAAAAATGGTGAGTTCAAGTGAAACACAGGCTAAAGGTAGGGATTGTAATTATTAGACTTTCTGGCGGATACACTCGAATTGAGACTAAAATAAATTAAAGAAAAGCGTAGACAGACCACACTGGAGGCAATTCTTGATAAATGTGAACCTAAAATATAATCGTAATGGATGGATCCAGGAATATTTAGGCGGACAGTTATGGACTGTTATTTAGAATAATTATGTTTATTTAAGATGTCTTTGTACCCCAAAACGAGTCTTGACTCGATTCGTTTCGTCGTAGAACTTTGGTTCTACTAAAATAAAAACTTAGTATTTTAACCCATTGAATGCCAGGAATCCTGACACAATAGAAAATCTATTATATCTCTATTAATATGCATCAGGTCAGTGCGGTGAGCCACCGTCTTCATTGTACTATTAAAATATTACAGTCGTTGAGCCATGAACCTTAATGAACTGTGAAGTTGAAATATGATGATTACTCGGGTTCAACACACCAAATGAACTCACAATCATAATATATCAAAAAATCAATACATAGTACAATAATATTTTTAGAATCAGATCGTCGGTGTAGCCTTGGCCTAAGAGACCCAGTGCAACGATAACGTCACTGCAACCGCGCTCTAAATGGGAATTCGTTTAAAATATAAAGCCAAACTTTGGAAACTTATGCATTTTGAATTTTATACTCGGTGGAATAAGAGTGAAGGACATTGTTCCGAAGTACAGTGGGAATGAAATACTAAGAGAAAAACGCAATTAAAAGTTCTATGATTTTACGACTGATTAAATATACATGAAAAAGAGTCAGGTTTTAGAAAGTATATTAATTATAAATGCATAGAAGTGATAAAACCTGTTGTGATAAAATAACCTGCACCTGAAATATGTTATTTAGTATAGCCTGTTAGCCTTAATTAAATAATAAGATCTTATATTCTTCATTTAGCAAAAAGTCAGGCACTGCAAATATTGGTTCCTTTCTCAGCACAATCATCATTACAAATATAGTCCACAAGCAAATACGAGAAATATAAATATGTCGTGTGCAACACTATACAAAGTGCACGACATACTATTCAACCTAACCACTTCTGGGTACAACTATCTCCATCCATAAAACTCTTCACTACCGTGAAAGGGGCCCAAGTTCAGCAGTGGTCCATCACGGACTGTTAAATTTAAAAAGTATGTGAAACACATATTTTCGCGGCTAACTGTATTTAGATACGCGGGTCCGCCCACCGTGACAGCAACACACGTCCGTGTGATTTTATTTTATTCTGATCGAACGTGCAAAGAGTTTTTTACCAGAGGATTTTACATTTTGGGACAGAGAACGAAAACACAGGTTCCAGTTTCCCTACTCGTATATTAAACACGAACAAAAATTACGTAAGACAACACTGACATTGTGACACTTGTTTTTTCGCGCAGTAAAACAAAGGTTTGTTTTGTGTGTTGCAATTTAACAACGTGTTTGTTGCAATTTGTCGTGCAGAATGAAAAGCTGAATAAATTGAGACCACAGACTGTGATGAGATTGAGACATACAATGGCAAACTTTTGTTTTACGTCATGCATGACGCGAATTGTACCTTAGGTAGGTATAGGTATATATAGGTAGGCATAAAAATGCGTTTGTTGTGTTAAAAAATTGTAATTTTAAATTAAATTGATGAGTTTGACGACCCACTTCGTGTTGCGGTTGAGACGTCAAATTCAAATTCAAATTTTTTTATTGCATGTCACATTACATATATAGGATGGTACATATACAGGTTTCCCAGTAGGTATACATGTGACGCCCTGCAAGGGCAAAGCAAATTGATGAGAGGTCTAACTAAATTTCTTAATAACTATTATAGTACTATAGTAAAGTAGGACACAATATTTTTACTTTTAACAAAATTTTAACAAATAAACAACATTTACATAATATTATCTTAAACACTACACATTTAAACAAATAAATTAAGACGTCGGCTGCAACACCAAGGGTTCGATCCGATGAGGTTTCCATTCCTCTGGAGACATTAACAGACACAGTATATACTTTAGTGTTCTATAGGTTTGAGTACTGTAAATTCGACAAGCTGTGTTGGTGACTTCGGAATCTACTTTGTCGAATAATATTATGAACCAATTCTGGCGGATGGGTTACATTCCGATAGTCCTTTTAACGATTTTCTTTAGTATAGAGATAACGCGAACAAATTTACTGTCTAGAAAGTAGATTATTATGTATTTTAAGATTATCAACGCAACATGAGTCAAATTATATACTTCAAGAACTTTAAGCCACTTATTAATTTAAAATGTACGCTACAAAACGGCTCACAGATTCTGTAAAAATATCCACTGACAACGCAATAAATGGTGGCGGACCATTTACTTATGGTAATACTCCCCAACGTGATCCGACTTCAGCTGACCGATCCAGCTAATAATGAAATACAGACTGATCATAGTGTATACTGAAATCGAGATTAGATCATTTAAAAATATAAGGATTTTGTATGGGATGATATCACACATCTTTAGGGCAAGTCAGTCTCGTGGAGCTTTTTGCAAAATACCGATACAGGTTAGATATTCGAAACTTTAATTATGAAATTTATGTTGTTTACTGTAAGATTCAGACACAATAGAAAATCTCATATCAGACCCGGGGGGTTATCCGGGGAAGCCTATCCAGGAGTAGCTTTAGTAGTAGTACGAGTAGTTCCCTTAAATCCGTCCGCGGTGTCTAATTTTCTCTCACCAGAACAGTTATGCTGTAGATATAGCTGTGTTTCAGGCTGATGGTTGAGAATGATAGCATAAGCTAATGCCAGAAACAAAAGAGTGTCAGTTACTATTAGTATCCCTTCTGTGTCCATTCAATCGGTGACTGGGGTTTGACCTCTGATGCTTCGTAAGCACATATTATTATGACACTGTCGTAATATTGCTTGTGGACTATATTTGTAATGATGATTGTGCTGAGAAAGGAAGAAAGATACGCAGTGCCTGATTTTTGCTGAAAGTAAAATATTTTGTATGATACGTGAAACTGATTAACTTCATGACACTGTTAACTTTATTAGTAGATTTAATTTAGGTCTGTTAAGTTTTTAGTGTATCGCAAAATCGTAAGATAACTTCTTACTGTTATGTCATATTTGGCTTTACTAATACACATCTAGCTATAGCCCACATATTAAGAACTCAATACACTCTCTCTATTTCTCTCTACTTATAGAAAAAATAAAGGTAGGTGTACCTCTTAGATAAACAATAAACTAATAGTATATCTTAGTTGTAGCTACAAATAGATGCTTTCTCCCTAGGCGATCTGAGAATATTTTTGTTCCTCAATCAATACTTTTCATTATAAACACGAAATTCTGCCACGTGTATGAAATCAGATTTCAGAGCGTAGACCTTATTTATTCACCAGAAACTTTGGGGTTGAGTTTCATGACACAACAAGATGACAGCTGATGAATGATTGTAAGTAATTCAATACGTGTTTGTACTTTGTTGACGATAATTTCAAATGACACGGCAGTATTCCGTAGTATTAAGGGCATTGACACGTGTCAATTTTATTGTGTTAAATTGACTTGCAGCAGCAAGTTAAATAAAATAATTTTAATTTACATAGGCACCTAGTACAGTTTTATAATGAGAAAATAGTGGTTCACCGTTTATGACACATTAAAAAACTACTGACTGATGTTATAGTTCAAACCCATTTTCGTTGTTAGAACATATAAAATATATTTTTTTCAAGTTTCTAGTTAGAACCTTACATTAAAGCACTTATAGCATTTTAACACCATGCGTCGACACCCTATCAGAAACCCTCATATGAGAAGTTTGAAATGAAAAGCAAACAATCACACATATAGACAAATAAACACACGAAAAAAACATTTGTTAGACCATGACATTGTATGGACACGTCATGTCAATTGGGGACTAAGTTGTTATTTTAGTTAAAAGCCACAACCTGATATTATAACTGAAATATCAGTAAACAAATATTAAAATTGAGTGTACCTCTTACTTTACAAAAAGTGTAAACCATATTGTACAAATCCTCCAATTGTTCCATAAGCTTGTAATGTCACGTTATTTAAACACATGCAAATGTGTAGGAGGATTTTGAAGCAACTTTTTAAAGGCGGGAAATGAGAGCAAGATTTTTATTAATGGAAATGCGCGAAGTTTCCCGAAAACTCCTTTCTGGGACTAAGTTGTTAATGGTTGGCTCAACTTGGCTGCAGTTTCGCAACACCAATAAGAAGGTATGCGTTATTTATAATCCGTCTTCGCTGTGTTGTGAGGTTCGTTTTGTATGCATTTTAATGGAACTAGTGCAGCTGCACAAAAGCATTTGAGTTCATATGAGATCTCCCTGATGGAATAAACTGAAAGCATAATATTTAAATAGCAAATGTCAGACCTAAAAATAAAATATTGTAATACTAAGCCTATTTGTTTGTTTGTAATATTGTATAGAAAAAAACTGTTGTTAATGTTAGTACTTTAGGATATTTCAATAGGTTATTAGACTGTATGGAAGTTTGAAATCCATACTGATATTACAAATTTAAAAGTTTGTCTGTATGTCCGTCTCCTCCGACGGCGAAATGGAGCACCGAGTTGTCGCGATTTTTAACTGGAGATAGTTGAAGGCATGAAGAGTGTCATAGGCTACTTTTGTCTCTTTCTAATCCCCAAATCCCTGAAATGGGGGTGGAAGTTTAAATGTAGATAGAAAGCTATAAATTTATATGCTTAGGTACTATTTGTTACTAACAAAAAAGAATAGGTAAAAGTTGCATTTTAATTTTCTATTTTAAAATCGGTACCTTCCTCCTTCCTAACAAGTTACGTACAAGTACAAGTACACTTGCCTTATTTTTTTATCTACCTGTGATCTAATAAACGAAAGGATAATCATATTACCCCAATTTCACGCGAGCGAAGTCGCGAGAAAATATAAGTTATCAAATAAATTTATGTTAGTCCTACTCATATGGTGAAATTATTTTGAGGAGTTGGTCTGGCATTGGACATCATGGGTAAAGAAGAATATCGAGATGGTTCTAAAACTGTTACCACTTATTTCGGCGCCTTTAGAGAGTATCAAAGGTTAGATAGTGGACCTGGTGGTTATGGGAACTCTGCAATCAAAAGACGTTACTTCGTTAAATTTGAACTTGGAACTTTGGTCTTAATTTTTTTTTATAGATAACTACAAAAATTTAAAAGTCTTTCGATTCAAATATGAATTGATAACGTAACATAAATAAATTGTGTGATTGTAAAAAATTACTTAAAAGTGACGTAAAGTTTTGAAGATTTGAGTGAGGAAATTTTGTACAAAAGCAATGCTTACTTCCTTATAAAATAATTTACACTTCGTACAACAACGGAAAAAGTTAATTTTCATATAAACCAGATTAAGTAGTTTGTCTATCAAGGCTTTGTGACCTCCTACTATTAAGTACTTTTATTGCACAATCTCGGTGACAGTGCAGTATTACGGTGGTCACAGTGTTGATGGGCCATAACTCGCGCGCGTGGTATCGTTCGATGCGTTGAGTCGCCGCACCTTACCATTAACGGTTTACGTCCTTCACCACACGACTTCTGTGCAAATAGTCTGTGAAAGATAATTGTGGAATGTCTGCTAAGTGCAAACTGTATGGGGAAGTTAATATTTAAAGCGGAGAAGGTAAATCTTTTACGGGATGGTTATTGGTTATTGGTTAATGGTCTTGGGAGGTTTAGCATCGCCAATGCGTCTTAGGTAATAATAATACTGTTTATATTACTAACAACATATATTTTTACTAACTTTACTTTCATAGCCCATAAGTCTAACTGCTGTCTGTTATTCATAACAAACTGCAGTTACAATTAGAACCAATTCACGATAATAAAAGGCTTTTGCAATAATCTCCACGCTTGGCAGGCAGGTTGAACAACCTACACTAGGTTAGGTTTTAGGTTTTGTGAAAAAGTGGTTCCCTGGTAAATATTTTGATTGCACCTTTTTACAGTATCCGCAGGAAGAGAAGGGGTGATGACAATTGTAGACTTTCAGTTTAAGAATGAATGCGATTCCTATAAACGTATTAAATAGTCCTGACAAGTTTACAATAACTTGAAAATTTGTATGGCAAATAGAAGTCTAAGAAAATAAAAAAGTTATATACTAGAGTTTGTATATTAATTTAAAATATGCACACATCAGGATTATGGTAGAAAGCGAGTTACTCGTAGGAAGTTGTAAATTATACCATTAGAGCAGATTGTATAGGTACGCCAAAATAACTCTATTATGAGAAACACAATAATGTGCAACCTTTTAAAATTAATTGATTCCTCTTAAATTGGGCCATAACCCACATGGGCGTTATATAAACTCATGTATGAAAGACGTATCGGATAAAGAAATTTATTTTAGGAATTCAATCCATTGCTGAATTTTGCCTAATTCCTATTGTGACTCATTGGTCGCTGATAGACCGTTATCCGCTACGCTGGTCCTGTATGTATTGTAAGGTCTGATCCTTGATTGTTAGACAACTCTTTCTAAAGCTAAGTTATTTAAGTAACGACTTCCAAAGCTAACTGCATTATTTCAGATGATATTATAATTGCCATTATAGCTTACATAATCATATGGTTTTGCATATAAACCCGATTTCGTCGTGGCGTAAATAGTAACGTATGTCGGTAAGTGTACGCCTTTGGTTAATGCTCGCAAATGAATGGGTAAACATGATTATATTTATTTTATATTGACTGGTTTTGTAAGTACATATTTATTATATGTACTGTACCAAATATCTGGACAAATATATTCTTATTTTATGCATATTATGTTGTACAGCGTGAATACTGAATCCGAAACCACAGTAAAAGATCATCATCACAGCAAAAAGCAGTCCGAAAGCACAGTAGAAGATCATCATCACAGTATCATCTATATAACTTTGGCTTAATGTTCTTTTCTGGTAATTTCCTAGTACAAATTACCAAGTTTTCTAATCACAAATTTGTACCATTCTCCAAGCAAACTAATTAGTAATTTTGGTTTCTTTTAATTTGTTCATTGTTTTATTAAGTTTTCTGAGCTTATTAAGTCTTTGTGATAATGAATATTATGTTCCCTGTCTGTCAAAGCTTTGTGTCATTTATACCTGCTTTATTGATGAACAGTTTGATTGTCATAAAACACAATAGAAAATATATTGCTTGTCATCCGATGGTGAGTTCAAACGTAATTTATTTATTATTATTGTCATTATTGGCAAGGAGACAGACAGCAGGAATGTACTGCTGAATTACGAAACTGGTAGTATTAAAATTGTATAAAATTTATAAAGTTCAAATGGACGGTCTACGAAGGTAAGAAAAAATTAAAATATCACGTGAGGTTTTCATATCCATGTATGGAAACTGGACAACTTGCTATGCTGAATTATTAAAAACCGATTGCTAGCGTTCGGTTGATCGCGAAAGTAACGATCGCTAAGCTTCGGTCATCAGATGAATGATCGAAAGAGTTCCTTCCACAGATCAGAACCATCTTGCTTTAACCTATCGCGGTCCACTACATACATAAGTTTCTCTCATTCTGCGTCAGATAACCTGGTCTAAGACCAGTAGGACTTTATTAGAGGTTTCCATCGGCGAACTTTCGCAAATTGCCAGTTTCCTTTTTTTTGAAATCGTTGTCCTACATTTGAAAACTACACAAAACCTGCTGACTTACGGGATCATTTGAAAGATTAACGATTTTAATGGGTACTAACAACACTGATAGTGGCTGGATGAGAAACGTGATGCGCCGGAATTGTCTGCGGAAAATTTGGCAGTCCTATGGGCAGTGGCGTGCTTAAAGATTATGTGCAGGATATGTTCAGTGATTCGCAAAAACAGTAATATGAATTCCTTTTCTAAAAAAAAAAGGTATGGTTTTTGACTGCAGATTGCCCGCCGTTCAAAAGATGTAGGGCAAATTAGGAGAGATCTGTTCATCGGGGAACACAGGGTATTCTCTGCTTATTTTCATATATGTACGCCACTGCCTATAGGAATGGACGCATCTTTTTTTATAAGATAATAAGATTTTCCAAACTGCAATGTTCGCACCATACTAGAAATTAATTTACGAAGTGACTTTTATCGTGTGTATTTTTCCCAGGATTCAAACCCACACGGCACACTGATCTTTTAGCAATTTTGACTCAGCGCTCAGCTAGTCCACGTAGCAGTTTTACAGAAGCACGGAGGGTCAGAACAAATTGTATCACTCTTGTCGTGTCTTCAAAGATTTCAAGAAATGCCAGCAACAGAAAGAGTGATTGTTTCACATAAATGTAAGTTAACCGGAGCGTTCGTGCGTGATTTAAGCTGTCGGGATGTTTTCGACTAATATTTACAAAGTAAAAAGGAAAATACATTTTATTATACTTTATATCTGCTGATAAATTTAATAAAAAAATCTATACATATTTGTAAACATTTTTTTATTAAAACGAAGCGATATTAAGTGAAAACATAAAAAATAATAAAAAATGCCATGTATCAGGATTGCCTCTATTCTTAGTCATCATCGCAGCCTATTATGTCCACTGCTAATTGGAGGCCTACCCTTATGACTTATACGCAGACCGATACTAGCAATCGCCATTCATCGGGTCGTCAGTCCATTTAGTTGGGGGTCGGCCTAATCTCTTCTTCCGTCACCTTTTTTTATGTTTCAAAATGAACAGGACGGTCAGGACGCTCATCTAATGGTAAGTCATGCGCCTGACCATGACAGTTTTATTTTCTTATGCAAATGATGTAAATTATCAGTAGCTACCAGTTCGAACAACGAATCCTTCGAAGAGGAAAATTAAATATCGGGCCTACCGGTTAAAGATCTATAGGCCTTAGTTGTCACGCACGACATGAAACCTGCGCACGCCTACGATGAGATTCAGGATTTCTTCGTAGGCGTGCGCAGGTTTCCTCGCGATGTTTTCTTTACCCTTTTTTTAAAGGCCTTTATTATTAGAAATTCGTAGTATTTAAATAACATCAGGGATAACAATAAGATTTCCGTGCCTATCTCAGTATTTTGTTAGGGAACATTTTATGAGGAACCCGTTAGTTTAAATTAAATTTGAACAAACCGAATAATGGTAAAGGTCGTTTCTAAAACCAAAAAGAGCCAGCGTTTATATGATTTAACACAAATTACTCAAACTTTTCTCGAACTCGCAATTTTACGCAAAAGAAAGCCCAGGAAAGATATTTCGTGTGGACTTTTGACAGATTTTGGAATTAATTTTTACCTATTGTTCTAATAAATTATATTTTTCTAAAACCATAGCACTTTTCTATTCAAACCTTACCTTAAAAGTTATAATTTGCACTAATGCTATTTAATTGAGTGGTAGCTATTGTTGGATAACTCTTTTTTTGTGTACGGAGTTTTTCATTCTTTCAAAATTTTAAAGTGCTAGGCGGTAGCCTAGTACCGGAATACTAGTAAAAAGGTATTTTTATTAGTATTTCGGGTTTACCTTGCTAGTCTTTTAGGCTGAAACAATTTATAATAATATCCAAACCCGACGCTCTAAATATTTTTTCGGGAACTATCATTTAATGATCTACCCATATAAATTACATAGACACGGTGAAAATTTTTTCCTTACCTACTCTTCATATTCGTTGTTATATTTCACGACTCGTGTGGTGTACTGGTTCGGAAAACAAAAGCCTACAAGCTGTATTCTCTTTGGCGGTTCGTTTTTGATGCAAGGGTGGCGTATCTACCTTTATATATACAGAATATCATTGTTTCACGCTTGGTTTTTGGTCTGACGAGAGAGCGCTGTAACCCGTTCACTGCTGAGTGTGTTTGAAATCTGACACATTTGACTACGTCTCTCTGCTTGTTGATTGTTATTCTATATTGCTCGTTCTGCATTCCATTATTATGAGGAGTCATCAATCAAACCACAGTTTTCGCTAAAGGTATAATATTTTGTAATATGCCCATAACGATTGTAAACTTTCTATATATGTCCAGAGTTCAGATCGAAGTGTCATTGCAGTCACAATGTCATCACAATCCAAGCCTCGTTCACCGGCACCTGAAGGAAGAATATGGTTGGTCGTGATGGCATTCTCAGTTTCAATTTATTGTTAGTTTTTACAAACATAAATCGCTACCAGCCATCTTTTAATCCAAGTGGGTGTAGTCTGGGGCGGCTTCACCGCACCATTTGTTGCCTTAGGGCGATAATTTGTTAATTACCCAACCAATTATACAATTTGAATGTAACGGCAAACGGGTCGCCCGCGGCCTTGTTCCGGACCAATTTTCACACATTTTATATTTATAACAAATATGTTTCTTTACCGCTGGAAAATATTTAGCATAATTGGAAATGTTATTGTAAAGACGACGGCACAAATAAACGACAAGTGTGTAGGTTAAAATCCAATATCATACGACGGTATTTAAAGAGCAGTTAATCTTTTAATGTATATTTGTAATTGTTATTCTTCCTCGGTGAGGAGAAATATTTGTGTCACCTTTTCCCTACTATAATAGTAATGCGTATTGCTATATAACGAAACATGTTTCGGCATGAAGTGTGACACAGAAATCTTGAACTGTCTGGGATCACTAGTGGACTATAAGCAACAGTTACCGCTTACCACCACGTAGACTACCAGATTCATCGCAAAGGATTTTGACAAAATATTCATTAGTTATGGATTATCGATTCGTGTTGCAGGGAACACTTTAAGCCTTTGATTTCGTTTACAATTTTGGATAATAATGGTGAATGATCACCCCCAATTTACATAGGGCCCGAGTGGTGAGTTATGGTTTAATCTCCCATAGCCATGCTGTGCGCGGAGGCCTGTACACTGTACTGTAGCGGGTCTTTAAATATTGGTCGATTTATGGATGATTGATTAGTACCTACTCGTATTCAAATCATAAAATTTCAAATGTTGATATGTTAAAGATTATAATAATACAGTTCTTATGTTAACATACTAGCACAAATACGAAGTACGATCACGTTTTGCGTATGGTTCCGATATGAGTATAAACGGTAAGTAACTACGATAAATAGGTAAACAGTAACACTATCGTGTATCGTAACTTAATATTTGATAACCCTTACGGTTCGAATGCGCATTTAGATGAGAATAATATCGGCGGAAATGGCAATTTCACATATATTGAGATTGGTTGCCGTATAATGTTTAAGCAACCATCCTTAGAGTGGAATCATGGACTAATTACGAATTCATATGTTAATTAAACAACTGATTGGCTCGCTTTGTCAAGTGAAAGATTTTATAATGTACCCACAGAGGAACAGTACAGTATATAGGTAAACTTTTGATACTCATAACTTCATAAAGAGAGAAAATGCGGTGTATTGAATAACAAAAACCTTAAATTGTATACTAAATGATCACCAAGGATACCTACATACATACATCATGCAGAATGGTACATCTAAGCCAACGATGACGATCTCAAATTCTTTTTAACTTTCTTTTTAATTTTACATTTAAGATTGACTTTTTATATATAGGGATATTGTTATATATATATATATATATATATAACAATATCCCTATATATATATATATATATATATATATATATATAAATAATATATATATTATATATATATATTTAAATACTGCTTTATATATACATACATAAAGCAGTCCAAGTGCCGTTACATTCAGAAATGTTGATCGAGATGATCATCTATTTTAACTTTGACGGTTTATTAAAAACGGAATATACATATAAAGTTTCACATCATAAGATTATATTACACCAAAAACAAATAAGAGCGCTGTGTTACGATTAGACGTATTGATAATTATCTCATTTATTATAGATATGGATATTAGTCGTGGAAGTCTTAGCGACCTAGCATGGTTGCTAAGATTCAGCTTTATAATATTAGTATAAAAACAGTTCTCTTCTACAGTTTTATTATATTCACATATTGTAAAAAGGCAGCCCTTAGTAGCTTTAAAATAGATTTTTACACATTTTCCGTTGCATGTACTTGGCGAATTGACACACATGACAAGTGCCCAGGCTCCGCGGCGCGTAGGCTCACCGTGCCGTGTGACGCGACCTTTTCGCAAACAGCCTTGGAATACGTCAATTTTTTATTTGAATAAAACTTTTGCAGATAAACCATACTAATAATAATAATTTCCATAATCAGCCTATTTTTGCATCGAATAGATTACGATGGTTTCAAGATCATTGTTGATCACACAATATAATAATTGATTTATTTTTGAGCGTCAGTGGTTCCTAGTATGGACTATAAATAAATAATAATAAATATCCATTGACATTCACACAATGCCATCCTTAATAATTATTGAAAAACAACTCAGCTATACTGTAATTCAATGAAAACTTAATTGAAGGTCTAGTAAGTTGGACTCGAATTATTAATTCACAACGGACTATCCGAAAGGACAATAGGCATGTCGCATTGTTCTGGATTGCGACCGCAATGAGTAAGTTGTGATTAATTGATGACAGATTGTTTGCTAAGGTTTGTATTAATTTGTTTAATAATAAATATATATGTAGGTATGTTTCGAACATAATACCTTAATTTATTAATGGGGATGTGGACTAATAGAAAACTAAGTTACTTTTTTCAATCAGGTAAAATTATATATTTCCATATTTAATTGCATTACGATTAGACAACTTATAACGTCACGTTTTTATGTAATAAACGGATGCACTTTTAATTCATGTTTAGTAATTAACTAGCAAAGGATTCTTTATACGGATAATCATACGAAATCGTTTCAATTTTCAAATCAACCGTTGCCTATGATATTAAGACAGTATGTGTGTAATTTTAATGTTTATCAAAAATAACACTAATGGTACTTTGGACAGCTTTTGGTATAAAACACAAAAATGGCATGTAATTATTATTATTCACTATTACAAAAATAGAAATGTCTCCTAGTTATTACATATCGTTACCTACTTGAAGTTATCGTATACTACCTAATTATACACACACAGATCAAAATCCTATGCACCGATATTGAGATTTAATCATCCCCATCAGTTCAGATATAAATGTCTGGTTATTTCTGGTACCTACCCTATTGACATAATTATCAATTTCGATATTCCAGATAAAACCAGGACAAAAATAATAGTTAGAATAGAATATAGGTAATAATATTATTTTTTATCTGCAAAGTTCAAAAACAACGAGCTTGCGGCTCATCTGATGGAAAGTGTCACCGCCGCCCAAGACAGTTGCCGTATTGACAAGGCCGTATTGCCGGCCTTTTATATAAAAATACGCACTTTTTTAAAGACATATTATTAGAGGTCATATCGTTACTGAAACATTTCCGGTGATAACTGATTCCATAAATGAATAGCACGTGGCAGAAAATGTCGACCAAACTGAACCGTCGAAGACCTCCAAGTATCCAGATGGGAAAATATGTAAAGTATAAAGTGAAATATTTTTCATCAATATAATAAAAAGTGCAAGTGTTACAGTTGGCATGCGTCCGAGGCACGTAGCGCCTTGGCTGTGATAGAGGGTGCTCTCCTGCCGGCCAGTGCTGTTATGTATACTGCATAGTTAGAGGCACAAACTATTAAACTAACTCTTCTTATCGAGTAGAAAGTCAATTTTTTTAACCATGAAACTGATACTGATCAGTAACACAAATAAATTACCTTATGCTACTTAACAGCTATTTTGGTTTTTAGTCAAAAATTTTACAATACAGGTACGAAAAGTCTGGTAGGCGATTTCAATAATTTCTTCAGTTATTTTGTATTTAAGACGTACGAATCAAGAAAACTTAACACGACAACACCCCAATATGTACTATGAGTATCTGTTGAAAATTTAATCTATTGTGTCTGTTGGATAAACAAACTTTTAACCTACTGACCGTCAACGTCATTTATACATGACAAGCACTTGCGTGCCCTGTACGCCAACGTCATCTATAGGTGACAAACAACGTGCTCAAATAAAATTGTAAAAAAAACGTATTGAGAAACGGTTACTATATTTTTCATAGGTATTTTTATTTATTTTGTGGAGTGGCATCCAGGGCAAGGCAATGCGGCTATAGCGTGGCGTTCAAAAGGTCTTCAGTCACAAATAAAACATGTTATATTATATGATTTTGTGTTGGTTAATGTTTGATAAAAAAGGTTAATAATATCAATAGAGTGTCGATCACGTCGGTACATCTCTAGTATGTCGGTACGCTGATAACAGCGGACTTGTGACTAACTGCTCTCTCAGTGAGAGCTGCTGTCTTCCCCGATGGCCCTTCAGATTTGGCTTTTGTCACGGCAATGCCTTAATGGGCAGCTAAAATTTATTCAAAGCTTAACCTGGAAGAAATAGAAGCATTAAAAAGAAGAATATATATTGTCAGGTTTTATTGTGAAATAACAAGGTATTGTTTCAACTTTTACCAAATATGGTTATCAAATATGGAATTTATTAGCTCTGGTTTTATATCTTTTCTTTTTATTTTTTTTAAATAAACATTAAGACCTTTTGACTACTATCTCACATGATGGAAAGTAACGATGCAAAAGGTGAATCACACAAACTCAAATGCCTATTTACTCTTGCCTTGAAAACCCCAAAATTGTATGTTTCGGGAAACACAGACGCAGGATGTTCGTTTCACTGCTTTGCAGTTCAAACGATTAATGTAGAACTGAACTTTTTTGTGGGAATAGATGGTATACTGACAACAAAAAGGTGAAACCCCTTATAACGGGGAGTACGAGAGTGTATTGCTTTTCATTTGCAAACCGTAAACCGTCGTGAAAATCGTCAAATTACATCTAACATCATCTTTATAATAAAATAATATGTTAATTCTTAAACGTAACTGAAGGAAGGGATCTTTCAGAGTACAGGTTTTACCTAAACTAGTAGTCGAAAAAAATTTTAAGCATTAAGAATTTTTCTTCGTCTGTATCGTCACTTACCATTTTCATCCTGTGAGGTAAGGCAGACAAACTTTTATGCTGACCTGTTAGTTATAAAAAAATAGCTTCACTCCGAGATATAAAATTTTATTCGAAATTCATCAATTCAAATTAGGTTTACAAAAAGCTCTTATGAACGTCAAAAAATACACAACCCTCAATAAAAACATTCAGAATACCAAAGTAAAGCACAATCATGAATTTTGTTACTTGAAGAAAAATCAATCTGCTACAAACTTCGATTGGATGTGTAATTGAAAACTAGCTATCGTGCAAAATGATTTTCAATTTCATATCGCTGATAGAGTATGGGTGCTTACTCGTAATAACCGATGCGGTGTGTGTCCACGACAGTTATAATACCATTTTGATACGGCAATTCAAATTTATGTAACTAGTCCGCCTTCCGATGTGAAAAATTATTGTGTATATAGGTATTTTAAGTTTGCTGACGCCTTGAATCTTAATTTTGATTCGGAAGTTGACATTTGTAATGAAGATAGTCATATTTTAATCTTACAGTAGGTTGTAAGTAGTAGAAGCACTAATATACAACCTTGCTTTTTCTACAGTATGCATTCTAATAATGACAGTACTCTACCAAAATAACTGATTGTGTTTATGATAAAGACACACAGTTTAGGCGAACACATAAATTAACTTTACTCCATCTTATTTTATTTTGGTAGTATTTAACATAAAAGATGATTAATTTACTGTGACCTTATGCGAGCTCTCCAAAGATCATATAAATTTTTATTTATATAACATATATTATTGGCTATTTAGAATAAATGCAACAATATAAAATTTCATGAAATTACTTATTTTAAATGTTATGTTTCTCTCTCTAGTCTTATATTGCGTGTTCAACAGGGTCCATAACACTGGTTTTACTTTTATGTAACATCTTATGTACATAATGGTTGGCAATAAATGATGTAACAATGTATATTTTATATATTTATTTTGTAATGATTTGTATGGATTACTTCCGTTCACTTCAATACGATAAATTGAGCATTTACGCGCTTCAAAATTAGTTTATTATACTCTTAAAAGTCACTGAAAGAGTGCTTATTTAGCAGAAGAAATACAGCTGTGCATAGTAGCTTTCTACGTTAGTCAAGAAAAGGGGAGTCGATCTAACAATTTCACACTGGATAGGTGAATTTAAATCACGTAGCAGACCATCGTTAGCCCACTGAGTGTCACCGAGAAAGTTCTCGGGGAACGAAAAATGCATTACAACTAGGCTAGTTAACATTTTCCACTAAGTGGTGGGTGGCTAGGTGTTGCCACCCCCTTCACGGGCGAGGGCCGACTCGTGTAAGGCGTTTCGTTCGTTTGTTTTTGGAACGATATTTATTTTTCTAATTCTATGTAGTCAGCTGAAACGTAGATTATTTTCTAAATTTAATAATGAATAAGCAATTATACCTTAACAGAGCTTCGCAACAGGTGGGTCTTAAAATGAACATGGACAAGACGAAAGTCATGTCTAATATCCATGTTGTGCCCATACCAATATCAGTTGGAAGTTCTGAACTCGAAGTTGTAGACGAATATGTGTACCTGGGACAAGTAGTTCAAATGGGTAGGTCCAACTTCGAGCAGGAGGTTTCGCGTCGAATCCAATTAGAGATGGGCAGCGTTCGGGAAGTTAAGGGAGATCTTTTCGTCCAAAATACCTCAGTGTCTGAAGACGAAAGTCTTTGACCAGTGTGTGTTGCCGGTTATTACATACGGAAGTGAAACGTGGTCGCTTACTAAGGGCCTCTTAAATAGGCTTAAAGTTGCTCAACGTGCTATTGAAAGGGCTATGTTAGGTGTTTCCCTACGCGATAAGATCCGGAACACGGATATCTGTAGGAGAACTAGAGTGACCGACATAGCCCACAGGATAAGCAAGTTGAAGTGGCAGTGGGCAGGGCACATAGTGCGTAGAACCGATGGCCGATGGGGCGGAAAGGTTCTCGAGTGGCGTCCGCGTAACGGAAAACGAAGCGTAGGCCGACCCCCAACCAGATGGTCTGATGATCTGGTCAAGGTGGCAGGTAGCAGATGGATGTCAACTGCAAGGGATCGGTCCGCGTGGAAATCATTAGGGGAGGCCTTCGTTCAGCAGTGGACTTTCTAGGTTGTAATGATGAAGCAATTATTGTGCTTGGAAACATGTTGTATTTGGTTATGTATATAAAAACGCACAAAGTGTACGTCTGTTAAACAATTGTCAATAAATGGAATTGAAAAAATACTGTAACATTAAAAAATAATAATCATAGGCACATATATCAAACATTGTCAATTTGTCGAGCTTTTGACTTTTCTTCCCGCTCGTTCTATTTAAAATATGCAATGTTAAACAATATGTAAACCATCAAAGAATAGTTGAAAAGTTGTTTATAATGCGTCTCGACATGAACCTGCCTTATGATTAAGGGTGCTTAAATACACTCAGTAATGTACACGAAACAGCAGTAAGGAATAATGCTTCCGAATTGTTGGTTCTATCAATCGAATTAAAACACGCATTAAATATTCAGCGAGGAGCCTAAGCAGCGCCAGTTACGAGCGACGACATGCAACGATCTCCGCCGTGTTATCGTTAACGACATCTGAATCGTTAAAGTCTCGTGAACAAACCTTGGTTCTTTCCCGTAACGATTGCAGTGCGCTTGATTTCGATGGAAATTATTGTAATAACGTCGGTTGCTACAAGTGAAATCTCTATTACATGTAATATAGCTTAATCGCTACGAATTTCGCGGAATTTTAGTTATGTTCAGATAGGATTTGTAATACTTAGAGAATATTAGTTACACATAAGACTTTTTGTTCATGACTATTACAGATACTGCGAGAAACTTAAAGTAACATAGGTACATGTTTAAGTAAGCTGAATTCATGTAATGCAGCAGATTTTCAGATTATACAGGGCAAATCGTGGGAGATACCTACGCGTGGAAATAGCGAATCGCATTCATCATCATTAAAGCCCAAAATGTACGGAATTATACTTATGATTCCGTACCATTATCAGAAACAATAAACAAAGATCAATTTTTAAATCATAAGATTGAGTTTTAGATCTTAACAAGGTTCATAATGAGAATTCGTTTTAAATTTGACATTTCTATTTTGACTTCAATCAAAGAGAGCGCACGTCACTGGCCGGAAAGTATCTCAACGTAAATAGACAAACACGACGAAGCTAATTCTAGTTCTAATATATAATTGAAAATTGTAAGTTTTAAAGGAATATTAAAGTTTATAATTACACAGTGTTGGATTTTCTTATTCCTAGTTACTGGAAAAATAAACACTGAAAAGGAAAATGAATTGTAGCTCGTAGAATTTTCAGGTCAGTGTCCCTTTTGAGAGAATTGTCATTGTTTCTCTACCATTTGTACCGCTCTATAGCGTTTTCTCACCTTGTGATAATGTCTGAAATTTATTCTTTCAGGCATTTATGCCCGTAAGACAAATTAGTACGTAAGTATATTGATAAAAATAACTATTTACCCGAATTACGTAGCGGGTCGTTACTTATATTATGACTTTACCACAGAATTTATCTGTTTTCTGATAATAATAACAATATTCATAATTTTCAGTTCATTATACGACCCCACTGAGGGGCATGAGCTTACTCGTATAGTGTATAGGCCTAGTTGTCCCCGTGGGCTCAGTGTGGCCGTCTTCACGCACAATTTTGAATCCCTTTAAGGCGTGCGCAGGATTCCTCACAATGTTTTCTTTCAACGTAAGAGCGTCGGATAACGTAGATATGATTTCGAAAATTCGAAAACACATTGGTACGTGACTGGATTTGAACCTGCGCCCTTCCGATCGGAAGGCAACAGACCACACCATTGAACCACCGGCGCTCTACCTATATCACAGTTTTAACCCAATAGTGATAAGTAGTAATTAAGAAACAACATACAATACGGTGTGTGTCGGCTATGAACAGCTTATAACGTGCCTTTAGAAGTACAGAGGGATAAGAAATGATAATTTTCGGTTACCCATCATCACCAACCCTTGCGACTTGCACTATTGTCGACCGAATGCGCGAATCATTAACATTTAGTTGCTTTGATCTATAAATAACGTTTCAACCATAACCTTATCTTATCGTGATTGTTAAACATTAAATTAAAGCAATATTATGAATACTGGAATTTCGATTGAAATGATATGAAATTCGGAATTTATGATCGATTTTGTCGATAAAAAGGCTTTCATTCATCGTTTGAACCATAATAGTATGACTTATAGTTGTTAAATCTTATGTAAATCCAGCATTTGAGCTACAAATTCACTCAGTTCGAGAACCTATGTCTAGTCTAACAAGTGCCGTGCGTGCTCGTCCCGTAACCCATTGTGTAATGGCCGTCCATTGTGGAGTAACACCTCGCTTCAAAGCTCGCATAGTGCAATCCAACATCAGATAAGTCATGTGTCTTTGTCGCAACAAATCTGTTCGCTGTTATTGGAGATGTCCGGCCGGAGTAGATGTTGTTTGAAATCGAATATTGTTCCTTTGTTCGATTTCGAGAAAGTTCCATCTTAAAAGTTTGATGTTCGAAGTTATTTTAAAATAGCTCTGTGACAAAATTACGTTTTACGATTTATTTTTAAAGTTGATATTGACGCGTTATTTATATATATATATATACGTATATATATATATATATATTTAAATAAACACTTACTAAAAGACCATGGCAATCCTCTGCTGGACTAAAGATTTCTTTTCGATAGTGAAGTAATTTGCTAGTATGTTGCTGGGTTCAGTCTTCGTCCAAAATCATTTTTGTAAAGTTTTGTAAAGTAAAGCATCTCACAAATATCAATATTATTTTTATTTGCATAGAAACATGTAAGAAAAAAATATAAGATAAAAGTAAATTTAAAGTCTCTTTAGAACTTATTCAAACTTTTACTTTTAATATTTAAAGCTCATACATTTGTTGTCTGCTATATTCTTAATAAAATGGTGCTTACTTGTCCAATATTCGAGTAACGGTTCTTGTTGCTTTCAAGTGAATTTAATTTAGCTTTGCTAGCTCACGATCCAGTTAACTTCTCGGCTAACTCGGGAAACAAAGTAATCGTTAATGTGTGGATAGTTTGTTTTATTGCTCTTGTCGCATTGGATACTTCGTTTTCTTCATGTTTTACTGGTTCGATTGAAATCGATTCTTCAGGAAATGCAACGGTGCATTGAAACATTTTATTTGCATTAAGTATACCTATATCTAATATATATTTTCTAATGAAAGACTTTTTGCTGAGTTATAACTTTTGCAATTGACACAATACGTAAGCCGTACTTAAATACAGATTTCATATCTTACCCAAAAAATCTTATATACCTAATTGAACACCATTAAATTTTCTTTTTATTAATAAAAAGACGAGGTTGTTGAATATGTCCTATACACGGTCTTAGAAAGCACGGAACTGGTTAAATCAGTTTTTATCATAGCCAACTTACTCGTATTCTACAAAACCCTGTTCAGTCGGTTTCATTGATGAATCGGGTTCTAGAGTAAAACGATTTGAGTAATCCCCTGTCGATAGAAAGTTTTCGCTTTAGTAGATTCCAAGACTTAAACTGTCACTGTGAGAGACGAGGGCTCGGCCTCGAAACTCGCAGAGTTGCCCACGATTTCGGTTGCTTATGGAGTTTTTCTTTTGGTGCTTTTTATGGTGCGACAAATCATACTTTATATTGTTCTTGTGTAAAAATAAATGTACTATTCCAGGAATGAATTCTGTTATCACTTAATAATTATGACATGGCATAATTTGAATAGCTAATGTGAAAAGTAAGAATCAGGAAATATAAGGTAGTAAAACGATTTCCATCCTCAGTAATTAACTAGGTGGTAGACTCGGTACTGAATCGTCTAGGTAGGTACAGCCTCAGTGCCAGATTTCGTATCGTGAATTAGGAGTGTTTGGGACTTCTGTGTTTCGGGGAGACGATACTGTAGCTAATAAAATTACCGGTTATAAGAAATCAAATATCTGTCGTCTCGGGTGACGGGAATATAATGACTACCTATTGTTATTAATTTCCTTCACAATGCTTATGTCATGGCCAGGTCATCCACTTACCACTAGATGAGAGTACTGATAGTCCCGTTCATTTATGATATTAAAATTCTGGACCAGCGGATAGCGCGTCTTTTGAAGCACCGCAAAACTTGAGATGATATTCTTGGTTCCTAAAGACGACAACGGTAACTATCTCTCTATCATCATGAAGTTATGCTACTATATAGATATCGCTGATACATTGACTGACCACTGCTACCTAAAGATTTAGTCTGGATTAGATTTTTCGATTCTCCACCATCTTCATCCAGCTTCCGCAAACACTTGTGAGGTTGGGTAATTCCACAAGTTGCCTGCATACGCTTTAATGTGTAGGCAAATACTCTTTAATTTACATACAAAGTTAAAATGTTGCGTAAAGCCGCATACGATACTAACTACATTTTACTTGTAACCCAGACGTTGGTAGCAAAATTACATTGTAATATAAATGATCCTGAAATAACAAACTCATTCTAGTTGGAATCCTTCTTGGAAAATCTTAACAAAGCTTGGAGTACGTTTACGAGTAAAGTTTATGTTAATTGTACATATGAGTCGAATTTTATTAAGTACTAACCATTGTATGACTAAGTATATGAATATTATATAGAGGTAAGTTGTTACATTACTATTTAAATCATTAGTTGCGAAGAGGAAAACTCACTCCGATTTACTTTAGTCATGAGTAACGCTAAAGAATGTTTTTCTTCACATAAAATAATTTTATGGTATGAAGTGAACACCTGATGGTAAGTGGTACGCTTGACCATGCCAGAGTGGCATTGAAGGAGACCAATAACTGATAAACTGTTCCTTCATCAATGCCTCACTGTGCTCATCACCCGAGACACCAGATGTTAGATCTTCTATACCCGGTAATTTCCCTAGCTAGAGTGCATTCATCCCGAAACACGAAGCGTGAAGAGTTAATGAGTGATTATTGTGCGTGCGTGAATTGACTTATTAGTGAGAGTGTAATTGTAATAAGTGTTGTGTACACACAAATGAAATTACAATTTATAGTGGTTAATTAATAAAGTGTGTTACCGTGTTATTCTTCGTGTTTGGCAATAATTTATCCTGAACCCCCAGCTCGTAACAATATTCAGTCAACTACCCATTTTTGGCACGGGAAGATAATACATTTATCATCTTTCTTCTTCTTTTATTATATTTTCTTCTCTATGTATCATTGTTAGACTATATTGTTGCATGTTGTGTTTTATCTTGTACCTAATGTTGTCTTTTTCATAATGTGTATGTGTCTTATGTTGGTAAATGAAGTGTTTTCTGATCTGTCAAATAAAATTTTTCTTTCTTTTCTTTGATATGATGATCACCTAATCCGATAATTGTTTTACTTGACCGAACGCAAGCCAAACGCGATATCCGCTAATCACTTATTATATATTTATTGACAAACAATACCCTTAATACTACTAAAGCTCTACTTTAAGATCGAATCTTTTCCGGGTTTGCCATTGCATTGTCAAGGGAAAGCAAGAAGTACATACATACTTAGATAATATTAACTATTGATGACCCATGTGGTGTAATGGTCGAGACGTCGGCTACTACACAATGGTTCCGGGTTCTGTTCCCGGGCATTACAAACATTTGTATGGATGAACACGTCTTTTTGTCTCGGTGTTTCTATGTAATCGTATGTTTTTTCAAAAAATATATATAAACGTATGTTTATTAGTTATTTAGTACCCTAACTACAAGCTCTGCCCTTAATATAGGGCTAGATAGCGCTGTGTGAATGTCAGTGAATATTAATTTATAGGGTAAGATTTAGTTAGACTCTGCTGCTGCTTCTTCTGTTCTGCTGAATGTTATTTATCTACTGTGGCATGATAAATATTTTTGCTTTATTAAAAGAAAACAAAGGGTGTAATAAGACTAGGAATCTGTTGATTTCACTTAAACTTCTATATTTCTTTTATAATTTTATGTATATATTTTTTTGTGTTTTTGATCTTTTAATTTTTTTTCTAATGTATCTTTTAACTTAAATTTGTATGTATGTAAATCATCATCCTCAGCTCAATACGTCCCCGTCGAGTAGCATGAGCCTACCCGTCGGGCCCAGTGCGGATTGATCGACTTCACACGCACAACCTTTGAATCTCTTCGCAGGCGTGGGCAGGTTTCCTTACGATGTTTTCCTTCACCGTAATAGCATCGGATAAACATCTTATATAGATGATAAACATCTTATATAGATGTTTATCCGATCCGATTTCAAAAATTCAATTATACATTGGTACGTCACGGGATTTGAACATGCACCCTCCAGATCGGAAGGCAACAGTTCACACCAATTAGTCACCAGCCATTGTATGTAAATGTAGTGTTTGAATAAAACTTATAATTATTTCGTTTTTCCTCTACGACGATATCTTATATTAGATTAAGTTATAAAGTTCACTGCTGGGTTTCCGCCACTAGGGACTTTTCAACGCCGCTGATAGGTTTCAGACCGTAACTGTAACGCGATAAACATTATCGCCATCTTTTTTCCTTGTAAAGCTAATTCTTTAGGGAGTACTTGAAAGTGAACAAGATATCACCAGTTATTTATATGATTCCGTCTATGAGTAAGTTTCATTTAGAAAATCGCACCCAGCGGAACAATTTACGTGCAATTCCACCCTACATCACCCGCACGGTATTACTAAACATTTGTTACATTATCTTTTCCGCTACTGCTTGGTTCCATCAACTTAAAAAAGATTTTACAAAATCGACGTTTAAAATTCAATGATACGTTATTTCTCTCAAGTTGTTAAGTACTATGAAAAATAATGCGCAAAATAAAAGAGGCCTTGCCTTTATGGGGATTTGCGCTTCGATAGTGATGATACACCTAGTGAATAATGTGTCGGTTCGGCGATCGTTAAAGTCAACCCAGAGTATAAATACATATAAATATCGGAATGGTATTCAACGGACGGGTGTCCGAAAATCTAACGCACGTTCAGAAGTACCCAATGACTAAATTGGCGAGGAGGCCTTAAAGAGTGTTATCACGGGATGTTAAAGTAAGTAAAGTGATTTTCATGGTTCAATTATTTGCAAGCAAGATTAAAACCTGATAAAATTAACATCGATACCGAGTCGTACATACAGTGTGATTTACAGGCTGTATGCTCGTTAAAATTTACGAGAAACACAATCAAAACGAAAGAATCGGAATACGAAACGTGAAAGAATATATTATTTCAAATAGATTCGGGTGCGTCCTCACCTTTATTCTGTTAAAATAATGGTTAAGGTTTCTCGTCAAGCGTGGGACGACGTGACATTTGTAACAATATTTTGTCATCGTCTCAACGCGAATTATGTTATGTGGGTTATATGAGATAAAACGTAGACATTTTTGTGGTAACATTACAACGATATTTGCACTGTTACGAGTACTATGTACTTACTAATTTAAAGGTCGGATGCGGAATTCAACAAAATTACTGGGGTTTATTAAAAAAAAATTCAAGGGTCATCTCTGAGAAGAGAAATGAAACCTTAGAAGTTAAATTTAAAATTCAAAATAAACTATTAAACGTTGCATTAGATGAAAATAGTCTCATTTTTTTTGGAATAAAGGAACCCTTTTCGCAATATTTTGCAAAACTACACATTAATATTACGTATTACGTTATAATTTATTTTGTTAGCTAGATATATAGGTGCACTAAGCCACTGGATGTTCAATAGGTAGTGTTATGTACTTTTGTTTTTTAGGAATAGAACATGGCAATTGTGATGGGCGGAGGGCAGGCAGGCATTTCTGCATCTATTATACATACCCAGGCGTGTCACTTACCAGTGAGTGAAACTGTATCCCTAAAAAAGGTTCTCTGTAAAAGGTTAAGTTAAGAGAACGTGGCCACCCTTTTTCTGTTGAACGTTTTGTCTCTAAGCAGTCTATACGGAAAGGGTAAGATGGTGACTTCTTATTCTTATCTGCGGTAACCACACGGCAATTGATAATGTGAACAAAAACTAAAATATATGTAGCTTATTAATCATAAAAAATAAAACATAATAAACATCACTCCTTTTACGTTTCCTTATAAATGAAAGAATATGTTTTTATTGCTTGATTATTTAATGTTATCATTACAGTATGACGCTTATTATTTAACCAAATATAAACTATGATGGCAAGGATAATCTATAGTACTAGCATAAAACAAGAACGCATGCTCGGAGAATTGTCGGGTATATTCGTTCATTCTACATGATGCGGCCCGAGGTTCATCTAAATTCAGAATAGTTAGCGAGTACGCCGCGGCAAATAGGCGGCTCAATCTCGTCGGCGAAATAAGGCTACGGCACTCGCGGGGCTACCGGAACAAGATGTGACGAACAGGGCACATCTAATCAAATACCTCCATAACTTGCTCTCTGGAGTATTTTTTGTATCGAATTTATATCTATTTCGGTGATCGTATGTCCATCCATCATGTATCCAAACTATTTTGTGCTATTTTTCACTGCTTATTTTGAACACTAATGGTTGGCGTGATTGTTAAAAACAAATTTAACCACCGCATGAGGGACTTTCCCATTTTACACTTTTAAAAAAATCTTTGAAAAGGCTTCGGAATCTAACGAGTTGGAGCACGGCTAATTAGCTAGAATGGGGATTTTCTGAAGGTTTTGATTTGGATTCTGTTTTTAGAGAAACGCAAATGATCACCCTATTTCGTGTTCTACTTGGCCAAACAACTGTTCGCATGACATTTGCCTACAAGCTAGACAGCCTATGGAAACCCGTAGCTTATGGGCTTCTACAGCTTGATTATGATATATTAGCTATGGATACGCCAAGAAGATTGTAGGAATTCAAATTGCGTTAGAATAATATTTATTTATTTCAACTAATTGGACTCCTTTTTTGTAAACAAACATAACATTAAATTCCAAAAATTAAATTCTGTAAGATCTGAGAAAAAACAAATTATGATGAGGGAGATGAGAGTTCTAAAGTTATTTAGTTTCAGCACTGACTTCAGACTTTATATGGACTAAAATCAGAGGCAGATTTCATACTCCAAAGTACTTGCATTTCGGTCCGGCCGCCTATGTAATGTTAAACCCGATGGGAAATTTCAGTATTCAAAACACAATGCCTTGTTATAACTGTGTTATCAAATCCCATATGAAGTTGCTTTGCCATGGCTTCATTATACAAGGTAAATTTGTTCCCGGAAATACACCCAAAGACCACAAAATCGACTACGTGAGCATTAAAAATACTCCCATTAAAGTTGATACAACTTAAGTACGAAATTAATTGAGTCTGAGAGAAATAAAAGAAGTTGAACAAGGACATGTTATTTATGGTTTGGTTTTAAAAATTACTTTCTACTGTACGATCCTATAGAACGTAGCTCATTGTGTAGGTACACTGTTGTCTTCCGATATAGAGAGCGCAGGTTCAAATCACATCATCATCAGCTCTTTAAACGTCCCAACCGAGAGGCCGGACAATACCCGGAGAGGGCGTGACCAATGATATTTTGAATTTTCGTAATAATAATGTACGTTTATCCGATGCTCTAAAGCTGAAGGAAAACATCGTGAGGAAACCTGTGCAAGCCTACGAATAAATTTAAAGGTTGAGCGTGAAGTCGGCCAATCCGGACTGGGCTCGCGTGGACGACTGAGGCCTATAGGTATACCGTATACGGTTAAGCTCTTGACCCTCTATGGGTACATATAATGAGCTGATGATGAACTGCGATAAGAGCGTCGGTTGCTCAGTGGTGTGGACTGTCGCCTTCCTACCGGGAGGGCTGTGGTTCAAATCCCGACACGTACCAATGTTTTCGAATTTCGAAAATACATGTACGTTATCCGACGCTCATACGGTGAAGGAAAACATCGTGAGGAAACCTTCATGCACGCCTGCGAAGAGATTCAAAGGTTGTGCGTGAAGTCGTCCAATCCGCACTGGGCCCGCGTGAACGACTAAGGCCTTATCACCATACAGTCCCTGGCCATATTATTAGACGCACCGCTAGATTTCATCTGAAATATTAATTGTCATGTGATATTTTACGGTTTTGTGGTTCTAATTTGAATTATCAATTTTTTTTCATATAACCATTTTAATAATGAATTAGTTTAACATAAATAAAACCATATTTATGTAGTGAATCCGTGTTTATTAAATTTTAAAGAAAAATAAGCATAATTTAAATAGAAAATTAATATTTTGTTGAGCCACCTTTAGCCGCTATTAACGCTTTAATTCTGCGCGGCATGCTATCAATGCAAGATTGTACTGTCTCTTGCATTTGTGGGTGATGATTCCACACGTAAATTATTTTTTCCAGGAGCTGTGTTTTATTAGTGATGACTTCTTTAGCCACTTCTCTTTTCATCAGCTCCCACACATTTTCGATTGGGTTCATATCGGGACTATTGCCCGGCCAATCCAATAGCGGGATATTTTGTTCTGTCAAAAAAGCTTTGACAGATCGAGCAGTGTGACAGGGAGCTCCATCCTGCATGAAAATGAATGATTCCCCATTTGGAAACCATTCTGTTAACTGCGGAATCAACCGATTTTGTAAGACTTCTTTGTACTGATCTTGCCTCATGATACCTTTTACCACGTACAGACGTCCAGTGCCCTTGCCGCTGATGACTGACCAAATCATCATCTTTGTAGGGTGTTTAACGGTGGGGACGATGCAGTCGGGGTGATACTTTTCTCCATGACGACGACGCACATACAGAGCTTTATTCTGCAAAATTTCGAATGTGCTCTCGTCACTGAAACAGACCTGCCAAAAAAGGGGAAAATACGTAAATTTCTACGTTTCTACTATAAATAAGTATTATGACATAATAGTATATACAATTGTGATGAAAATAATTGAAGTAACAATTTATCTTACCGATCTCCAGAAGTCCACATCTTTGTCTTGCCATTGTTTGGCCCACTTCAAGCGCTTTGCCTTCATTACAGCTGTTAACTTGGGCTTCCTGGCGGGACGACGGGCCTTAAAATCTAATTCTTTTAATTTCCTTCTAACAGTGCGCTCAGAGGCATTAACCCCAGCATCCTGGAGTTCAGATTTTATACTCTTTGTGGTAGCAAATCTGTTTTTCAAGCAAATTTTCTTCAAACACCTCTCCGACCTTGGAGTGAAAACTGGTTTCCTGCCACAATTTCTCTTTCGTTTTGGGCTCAATTCTTCCCCTGACTCAATTTTCTTCTTTATGCGTCGTACACTAGCTTCAGAAATATTTAATCTTCGTGATATTTCACGATTTGTAAATGTCTTCGCATTGACAAGGGCTTTAACTTCAGCTTTTTTACGAGGTGAAATATCGCCTTTTCTACCCATTATGAAATCAGTACAATTATTTATTATGAACACTGAACAGAAAAAACGAAAAACTTTGCAGTATAAAACTGTTTAACAATCACAAACTATAAACCCACAGAAACACGTCCGTACCTAATGCAATCCCAATCGCAATTTAAACAGGTTTGTACTTGTTAGCGTTCATGTGTCAATTGGTCATCACAGTGTTGCCCTATGCAAAAATATAAATAAATAGAAGGACTGCAATAAACCTTTGTGCTAAAAATATATAATATTGTAGTTTAAATACAAAATTATTGCATAAAAACTCGTAAGAAACGTAAAAATATTGAAAATTTGCAATGCGTCTAATAATTTGGCCAGGGACTGTATACGGGTAGGCTTGTGCCCCTCGGTGGGGACGTTTAATGAGCTGATGATGATAATGATGAACTGTAACCCTAAACATATTCAATTAATTATAAAGTTAAAAAGTAAGGATGATAAAATATTATCCAGTAATTTCACTGCTCGTTACTCTTTAAAATGTTAGCTCATCTATTCAACCTATCGCAGTCCACTGCTGGACATAGGCCTTCCCCATATTGTTAGCTCGGTGATCTGTTTATTTCTTCAACACAAAATTAGAATAATTTATTCATAATTTGTTTTTACCTTGACCAGTTATTTTTTTTCATTAGCATGTACTTGTTTGTAAAGGAATCTAGGAATGTATGGTTACTTTAATATGAGTTCGGTGTAATTAAAATCTAACAATTATCATTCGGGCCACTAGTAAAACTCGGTCCCTGACCGCTAAATTTATATTTAAACTTACAAACTATCTAGTGAATTCTAATTTAGCTGGCTCAATCTAGTTTTAGTAAGTTCACTTAAATAAACGGTCTGCATTTGGTGTTCTCGGTTCTATATTTGTGCAGTCTAGATTTGCGGCATCCACAAGCTTACTAAAAACAGTACGAAAATACTATTTAAAACTAAAGAGCTTTGACAATTTCACAATATCTGATACTGCATGTTTGTAAAAATGCATCGATGATTTAAGTTTAATGAGTTTTTATTTTTAAATTCAGCGCAAAAATAACCCACTTACAGTATTTCATTTGTGAAAAACAATGATTTNGCCCTTCGCGGCCAGATTACCATACGCGGGTCCGGCTTGACGTAGTACCTACGCATTTTGTTGGAAAATTTTAACTGCTTTTGCATTAAATTATGTTTAACAAGTGAAAAGGATTTTGTTTAAGCGATGAAAACAATTAGAACGTTGCATAGTTTCAGAAAGATTTCGAAAAGATTTTTTATTTCTGATTTGTCCGAAATGTTTATCTTTGTGCGGTTTCCGGGACCTGTAATTGACCCAATGTTGGTCGCATCATCATATTTAGTTAATAAATTCATATTAACTCGAAAAGAAGAAGAATTTAGATTGCAACAAAGTAAAATATTCAGTCATCATATCAGCTCGTTATACGATCAGGTGAGCGCCCTGACCGTCCTGTACACGTATAACATAAAAAAAATCTGCACTCTTCAGGTCAGAAGGCCTGCAGTCCACACTACTGAGCCACCGATGCTTACGCTTGTCCTTTTGGCAGAGATTAATTCAAATCATGCAAAACGGTTTTAAAAAAACTTGCTCAGTTTTGTCATGTTGGTTTTAGACCTTGGAAAGGAGATTAGGATACCTTTTTTATTATATCTACGAATTTCATTAATATTATTTACTTCATAATAATCAGCTTTACAAACTTACAGCTTCACATGCCTTTCCTCACAGCATACCTATGAGGAGATGGGCTATAATCCACCACGCGGGTCTAATGCATACTGGCGGGTGTTAATAACTACTTCTAAAAAAACATTTCATTACGATGATGATGAAATGATTTTTTTATCTTTCTGACTTCTTTATGTTATAGGAAGCAAACGAGCAAGAGAGTCACCTGATGGAAAGTGATCATCTCCGCCCATGAACAACGAATACACCAGAAGTGTCATCGGTGCATTGCTTACCTTTTAGACAGGAATACGCTCTTTTTTTGAAGGTTCCAATGTCATATCTTTCAGTAAGAAAAGTTGCGCATAAATCGAACAGTAGTGGAACACCAACCATCAAGATGATGAGGATGAAATTTCATCTTATGGCGGGTAGTCCGATGATGGATCTTAGGTTTGTAGCCGGGATCAAGATCATTGGGGACTCTACTTCTAGGTGAGGAAGATTTTTGTTCATTATCAAAAGCACTCGTTCTAGACAGTTTCAGTTAATACGAAAAGCACTTAATTTGAATAAAGAATCGAATAGTCTACGCAATAAAGTATCCGAATGAATATTTTATTGCTCAATCAAACAAGTAAAATCTAAACACGTTTTTCGAATTACATTTTTTTTCAACTAAATTGAGTTGAAAAAGAATGTAATTCGAAAACTTTGTGATACATTTACATTCAGTTCAACAATTCAGTTAACATTCGCTAACAAACAAAAACTTAAGGTCTCCTTTGACAAACTATGCTGAATGGAAAATAGGATAAAAAAGTGTAGGCGGCCCTTTAAATGGATTTGTCAGCCAATATTTTAAATGAAAAATGTCACACATATGGTGATTCCACGTAACACTTAGTTTTGATTGCCGCGGTTGAGACCGTGGGTTTTGTCGATTCGTGTACGCCTACGCAGTTCACGAATTCATACTCTAAGAGCTTGGATACATGTGTGTTATTGTATCGCGAAAACTAGGATATATGTGAATTGGGATACGTGGCAGAAACTATTTCGTACCCGTACTTCATAATAACACAGCATCTCACATGAGGGTAATTACTTGGGAAGCTAGAAGTAAATGGGAAAAGGTACGCATTTTCCATTTTGCACGAATTTGTGCTACGTATTTTATTCAAATGAGGATCTTTTAGGTCTCTTTTGACCGTTTTCAACCAGGTGGCGGTAGTCTTTTACGAGAGTATTTTGACTTTAGCATTTTTTAGAAAAGTTTTAGCTTTTTACTAGGTGGTAGACTCGATATTGAGTCGTTGAGGTTGGTACCACTGTAGTGCCAGGTGTCGTCCCGTGAAACAGGAGTGATATGCACTTTTGTGTTTCGGGATGAGGGAACTGTAGCTAGTGAAATTACCGGGTATAAAGACTTAACATCTGTTGTCTCTGGTGACGGGCGCAGTGCAGCATTGATGAAGGATAATAGCTGTAAATCAGATGTTGGTCTCCTTTAATGCCGCTCTGTCATGGCAGGCGTATCACTTACCATCAGGCGGGCGTCTAGATCGTCCTGTAAACTAATAACATAAAAAATATTTCTTTGTCTACTGCTCCTACTACTGACGCTACTCCGAAACTTACATTGAAGTATTAATTACGAATGTTGTCGCACCAGCGTAGCATACTTTTTTATGAGTGATTACAAACATATTGTCTTATAGTTGAAGTCCAATTTAGTCCAAACAAATTAATAATTATTAGTGACCACGTTAAGCCGTTCACAATTACGATCTTCAGATGGTAGTCGTTAAAACCTCCACAGCTGCATTGCGCCCGTGTCATATGCAATGCATTGTGACTTTATAGACTGATCAATTATAATTTTGATATAAGATTTAATAAACAAATAAAATCTCGTGTAAATTGGCACACCCCGAGCCTACCCGCGTGCCGCGTGGGCGATACGCAGTGTGGGCGTAAGCTTCATTCATTTTTTGCTGAAACGGTATCGGCAAATTGAGCCGTTGGATACTTTCTAGATTATCATTTTTATAACTTTTTAAATAGTTTTCACTCTCTACAATAGCGATCGAGGCTATGGTGATCCGGAAACGGACTTAATCTCAGTCAAATAGAAACAGGCGTGTTCATACACACAATTGACTGTACAGGTCGGGGATGAAACTAAAAGTGTCAGTAAAATCCGGATTCTTAACCATTACATCGTATGGGTCAACAAAATGGTTTCAATGATTTTAATATTTCAGATTTTCTTTCGTGCCCAGTAAACTAAACATATCTTCATGATAGTCTGCTTCTGGTCTTGGGCCTACTTTACTCATGAGGAATTTTGTCATCTAGGTAAGAAATAGCAGTTTCCAAAAACGGTAAGGTTTTGAGAGCAATGTTACACGCTTTTCTTTAAGTCTCTAAGTCGACTTTACATTCACCCGTGGAAAGAAAAGGGGTGGTTACTATTGTTTTCTAATGTGGCAACAACTAAACTCTGTAAAATGGTTTTATTTTTTCTCAAGTATGGTACCGTATTTTAGAATAGGTACCTATAGTTGTGTGTGTGTTTATTTTAAACAACATGTTAAGATTATTTATGTTTGATCACATTTCTCATTTTCATAGCCTTTGAAGCCACATGCAAAACGTAAAGAGATTTCCTTCCACCCTTAAAGCATTTCCTTGGATGCCTTTACCATGTTTCTCAATACATCTCACGCGTGATCACGTGAGCGATCTATAATGCTTAATTATTGAAATTATTCAAGTAAATACGCGAGGGTTGACTTGCTCTTTCATGTGTCTTCCTTGTATGTAACTCTGCAGTCATTTCTGTTACATGACATTGAACAATTACGTTTTAGTAAGATTTACGATCCTATTATTTATCTTAATTTAGTTTTTCGTGTCGTGAGGAAACCTGCGCACGCCTGCGAAGAGATTCAATGGTTGTGTGTGAAGTCAGCCAACCCGCACTAGGCCCGCATGGAGAAATAAGGCCTAATTACCCTATACGGGTAGGCTCGTGCCCCTCGGTGGGGACGTTTAAATGAGTACCTTTAGGGATCAAGCTGGTGTAGCCCGCGTACCTATGGTGTACCGCGTAGTAGTAATAATAAACATGTTTTCTTTTGGCTAGCTTTTTTTTCATTTTATTTCCGACATAAACATACCCATATGTATGAATATAACAATTTATAGATGAATTTAATAATTGATTCAATTGTAAATACATGTTTTCCAATCCTGAAATAAGTACAGTTGAAGAATGCTTTGCAGGATACATAATTCTAAGAATATATGTTTTTCAATAAATTAGCAAAGGAATTTCAGGGCTTCCACCCTTTTCAAGAAAATATAATGTACTTTTATTAGGATGTACTTTTTTCAGTTGACCGCTTTTCATTCCCAGTTTGGTTTTCTAGTGACAAACTGTCAGAGACGTTTTAAAAAGTGTTTTTGTGGTCTATTTACCGTAAATATAATTCATTTGGATCAAGAAAATTATTGGTTTTTCAAAATTACATACACTCCATTTTTATTTCTGTATATATTGATATGGATTATTTCAAACCGAGGCTACATATAGTTATACTCACTTAGTTAGGGTTAGTTTTTTATGCATTCATAAATGCATTTGTGTGTGATTAGTGGTTAGTTATACGGCCGTATAAGTATTTGTTATACATAGGACATAAAAGTATTTTCCGGGTCAGCTCATAAAATATATATAACACGTAGACTCCTAATAATGATAAATAGGCTAATAATGCCAACTGAATAAACATTCAACTAGTTCTGCTGTCAATTATGTACTATCTGCCTAGATCTATACGAATTAAGAAAAATGCCAACCTAAAGTATATTCAATAAATTTTATACTGTCTTTAAAATACTTATCTATCGAAATAAATATATGAGTAATCATTTTAGATCAACAATAAATGACTTAAATTTAAGCTATTCACGTTAAAACTATCGATTACATAATGACAAAATGGTAAATTCATATTTTGTATTAATAAAATGGAATCACCTTTGATAATTCAATAATGAAGTCTTGACCACATAATAAAGTTTTATATCCGTCTATAGCTCTTTCCAAAATACGGGAACAAGCTTTGCCTAAATTACAGCAGGGTTTAATTTGCTGATTCCTTCAATTTTCATTTTGTTTGTACAAACAAACTTTGTAATAAGTCTTTGTTTGAATTCGCAAGTATACATTACCCTTTTCAATTAAATACCCACAGGCAGGTAGGCAAGAAAATAAAAACAAAAGGGAATGGCTTGACGTAACTTTGTGGAGTCTTCAGGGAAATCGCAGGTGCACATAAAAATATTTTTTTATTTTAACAAACCTAAATATTTTACAGTTTGGGCCCGGCTCTGATCTGCATGTTTCATCGCTGACAAGCTTAGGATATTTCAAATTCAGATTCGTCCAGCTAACAAAAGATACAGATTCATAGTACTATATCTTATTAGTTTCTTTTAATATTCAAGGGCGAGTTTGTATGTGTATCATACATACTTCGTCGCATAAATGAAAAGAGAAATAAATGGCATGGAATAAATATGTGCCGCAAAAAGAAGAGAGCTTTAATGAGCAGTAGATTTCAAGAAGTCTTTTAGTAAGAATGTACGTTTTGTCGTAGAGGAAAAGCACAAATGACATTCTGAGTCATATTTGTTTTTTAACATTTTAATTCGTACCGCGTTGTAATCTTATTCCTCGTTGTTGTCTTGTCAAAAACAATATAATTGAATAAGTAAGTTCTAAGTTAGTAATTCAATAAGTAACACTTTTCAAACGAAAACCCTATTTCATTTCTTCACAACCGTTCTTCATTTCTGTTCCAAAAAAACTGTAACTGCTTATGATTGACATTATGATTGTATGTACGACGTATTCCTAGTTCGTTTGAAGTCGGAATTTGTTTATTTACTCTACGTTATTCTGAGGTTTTATTGTAATGAATTAAATTAAAGTTTAAAATGTTTATGTAAATTGGTGTTATTTATAATTGTTTCGTAAAGCAAAAGTAATTGAAATATAGTTTAATTTCGATATGAATGTACAATTATTACTACTCTGCCGTTATAGTTTCACAATATCCTTATGAAGGAGCTACGAATTCATTAGGTCAATAAAGAACCATGAGGTATCTTCTTATTTTATTAAGTACTGAATATGTTACTCGTAACTACCTACCAACAAAATTCCTGTATTGATATGAATTGCAAAATAACACCGGACTCCACGCATAAGGATGACTCATATCTAGGTATTAGAATTGAATGCAAACGAAGGAAGAAATAAAATTAAAATGAGGAATTTTGTTTTCTTGGTAATTTGATCACCATTTCCTGGGAAAGCTCATTTGTTAGAAATAATACAACGACTTACACGTGTTGTATAAGTATTTATTTTCGTCTCAAATAAGTGGGTACGGCTACATTGGATGAATTTTATGATTGTTAATTAAAATGATAGAATCTACTTAACTTTTGTCTTTTATATAAAAATATTCTACGATATTTATTTATATGTAGATGCCTCCGTGGACCAGTGGTGAGAACGTCGAGTATAGGTCGCTGAGTGGGGGGTGGTTTTGACTCTAACGGGGAAGGAACAAAGTGAAAGTCTCTTGTGCAACTTTATTAGTTTGGTTAGGACAAACCAAGATGCTTGCTTCGGAAGGTGCTAGTCATTAACACCCAGCCAACTCCATTTGGTCGGTTAACTCGGTTAAGGCACAGGACGTCTTTTATTGCAATGATGTAAAAAGTATGGATTCGTGATATGCTCACAAAACAATAAAAAAAAGGTATTCCGAATGCAGTGATAACACACATCCATATATTTCGAATACATTATTTAAACAAAAGAGTACAAACTGTACTCTCTTCGGCGGTTCGTTTTTGAGGCACGGATAGCGGATCTACCTTTATATATATAGAATATCATTGTTTTATTGACGTCTTTTGTTGGGCATCAAATTAATGCTTGAGAATTATTACTTAGAGCTCTCAGAGAGGATGCACTCAGAGAGCACTGCTATTCTTTCTTTTACATAGCATTAAATTGAATACATATTAAATTTAAATGCTTTTCTATATATTGTGTATTTTATGTATTTAACCAAGCATTAGGCTCAAAATATTGTAATATTTATTAAATATAAACCATGATACAAGATATAAAATCGCGTAATTGACCATACGACCGAATTCAGAGTATAAACCCGAGCCTGAATCAGTCTTTTATCCACAGACATCCGAATATACAATTAGACTGGACAAGCCGCCAAGTTTATAGGCAGTCCCAGTGTCGCAATTTCTTTTTGGTTGTTACCTGTGAAAAGTTATTATATTTCTTGGTAAATTTACTGATTCATTGCGATGATGGCATGTTACAATTGCACAGGATGGCATTTTGGGCAAAAACGGTAATTTCTTCTAATATTCGTGCGTCTTGACTCGTCTCACAGAGCGTAAACTGGCAGCCAGTGTATGCTCGTTGAGCTTACATTTGTCGCACTTAAAAACGCGGCTTGCCCCATCTCCTGTATTGGGAAATCTATGCTTTTATCCCACTCCCGACATATTTCGCACTCAACAAATTTGCTTAGTGCATGGTCCATTTTGTTTATACAGCCGGTACAGTCGAAAGGGTATTAAACATTCTATATTAAACAGTATAATTTACATGTAGCGTTAACTTGTCTATAAAGTTTGTTGTTAAAGTTTAGACTTCATAGACAAGTTTAGTTACATTAGCGTTTGAGGTGTGCCCCCATTTTTTGAATTCTGGTGTATTGTGTATTTTGCATTAAAATCAATAATATTATTAATAATGAACAATACAATACAAAGGTATCATTAGTCAAGCTTTTACTTATAAGATTTTTCTCGTGCTTTGCTTGCTTTGTGGAGTAAAGGAACGCTCAAAGGCTTTTATCTCAAATATCTACTAAACTGTGCTCCTAATTGGGTATTATAGACCTTTTACGATCCCGTGGAGTGTTTACTTGCTTATTTGCTTTAAAAGAAACAAAACTAAATTCGAAAGCCTTTACAGTTCCACACATCCATTGAATGTTTGAATGTTCAATTTCCCTTACGATGTTTTCCTTTACTGCCAGCCCGGTGGTAAATACGTATAGGCAACTCAATAGGTGCAATTCAATTCGAACTATCGACCGCAAGAAACGGAATTCAATATAGCTGAGATCCAGTTTCCTTTTCGATTTATTACAAATATTTTGATAAAATATGAGCGCAACTGTTATGAATATTAACGTCACAATCTAGTCATAGAGCGTCGGTGGCTCAATGGTGTGGTATTGCCTTCCAATCGGGAGGGTGCAGATTCAAATCCCGCCACATACCACATACGAATGTACATTATCCGACGCTCGAACGGGGAAGCAAAACATTGTGATGAAACTTGCGCACGCCTGCGTAGAGATTCAAAGGTTATGTGAAATGTCGTCCAATCCGCACTAGGCCCACGTGGATGATTAAGGCCTGTACACCCTTAACGAATAGGCTTGTGCCTCTCGGTGGGGTCGTATAATGAGCTGAAGATGATGAATCTAGTCATAACTGATGTATATTATAATTATGCTGAAGAGCCTTGCTGAGATGCTAAACAGCCTAAATGAATCCTCCTGACGAGTTGGGCTTGGCATGAATTTAGACAAGACATGTTCAATAATCGTGCTATGTCACGACCGATATGCGTCGACGGCGTTCCTCTCGAGGTTGTGTAGGAGTATGTCTACCTTTGCCAAACCATCCAACTTGGCCGGCATAATTTCGAGACTAGGCTAGAAGGATTCAGTTGGGATGGGCGGCTTTCGGTAAGCTACGTCATGTCCTAACGTCAACGATTCCGCAATTCTTAAAGACGAAAGTCTTTGAGCAATGCGTCCTACCCGTGCTAACATACGCAGCTGAGATATGGATACTGGCTGCAGGATTGGTTCACAAGTTTAAAGTCACTCAACGCACAATGGAGGGAACGCTCTCTTAGGGATAAGATCATAAATGGTTTAATCCGTAAGAGAACTACAGTTACCGATATAGCCCGCTGGATCAGCAAGTTGAAGTGGCAGTGGGCTGGCCACGTATGTCGCAAAACCGACAGGCCGTTGGAGAAGATAAGTTCTGGAGTGGACCGGAAAATGAGGGGACCTATGACCAGCAGTGAACTGCGATAGATTAAAGAGAGAGAGAGGAAGAAGAGCCTTACTGTATGACATTTTATTGCAACAAAAATATGTACTAATTTCAATTGCATTTTAGAACGTCGATACAGAAAGTTTCATATTCAACTTTATACCTGATCTTTTTTGAGTGAGATTGTGCATCTTTATACGAGTAGTTCAAAGATCTTGAGTTATCTAAAAATCTTATATTACATTATGCATTTAGAAAAAACTGTTTTTCAATATAACATACCTACAGACTCTCTAATTTTATTTATATGTAATGTAATAGATATAAGTAACCATACATCCGGAAACAAAGTAAAGATGAGATGATTATTAAAATAATGACTCCAAACACATGCATTCGACTGTACCGACTCCCCGGGATAGAGTTACGCCGTTGTTCTTATGTCCCCCGGGATTCCCGTGCATGTCCTGTTTGCCTTTTGACATATACAATACCATATACTACGTGATAACAATAATATGAAGGACAGCGTTAATATGGTATACAGTTGAATATTGCAGTAGCGAAGGGATAATAGAATTTATTGTCTCATAAACCTGCGTTAAAATACTCATCGTTGTCACGAGACCGTGAAATTATATTTAGATTTTATCGACAATCATTGTAAAAGCAACAAGAGTGCCCTTCTATTTAATTACTATGAAGTAATTATATTTTTTTGAAAAATACCTGGTCGTGTATTAAACTATCGAGCAACTACACTTTGTCTAAGGTTATCATCATCATCAGCCTACTTCTGTCCACTGCTGAACATAGACCTCTCCAATAGCATGCCACATAGAACTGACTCTTGTTTTTCGTTGCCAACTGGTATCGGTCGCTTTAGGGATGTCATCACTCTGTCTTGCCGGAAAGTAAGTGTATGTATTTAAAATTAATGTGGTTAATAAACCTTGTTAAACACACGTACTTAGTTTAACATACACGTTATGGTCCCAATACCGTGGTAGAGCCATCTTCAGTGTGTCATAGATATAAAGTTAGTATTATATCATGCTTGGATTTCAAAGACAAATTACTACAACTTGGAATTGTATCCTATATTGGGACAAACCACCATCTAAAAGTTAAATTCTCCATCACAAATGTCATCTAACTTTGTAGGCTCGACGTGAACAAAACCGCCATATTTTAAAATAATCTAAAATTCCCCAACAAAATGTTCGCCGTTGAAACTTTCCAAGCGCATGCTGGTGTAATGCATGTCAGTTAAGTGGAGTGTGAGCATATATACGTAGTAAGCAAAACTTTTTAGACCTGAATTTTTCTAATGTTGAAATTTGAAACAAAATCGATCATAGATAGGCCAAAGAATAAAGAAAAGCTTTAATTGTCCACAAGGGAGAGATATTTTTAGTAAATATATCAATAAAAGCATTTTGATTAATAAAAAAACATCAAATATTTTAATCCAGTGGCCAACCAAAGGACCGGGCCACTGTAAGCCCTGATAATCTTATGATTTTGGAAATAAAATATAATTAAACATTAATAATCATTATCACCGTAAATGAAATATGGTGTAAAGAGTTGCGGCAAGTTTTTACTTTAGATAATGGCAGAAAATTTTATAATAGAATAGAAGCACGGACTGAAATTCCATTATATTTCTGGCAACTATATAACAGAGTTTATCTGTATGCATTTACTTAGAAATGAATATCGGGTAGCAATTTCACGACACTTTACCCGAAGGCATTGGAAACCCGTGCTTTGTCCGGAGCAAACTTGAATACATTGTCTCATTAAGAGAATCCTGGATAATGAATATTGTATGCGGACGCCGTGGACTAACGATATTGCATAATGGCAACACTAGTACAAACGGACTTTCATAAGTTTACGAGAAGTTTAGGAACAACCAACGTGTATAACGTTCCTAGTACTTTAGCTATTTGGAAACATTAATCAGATTTTTTTGTTTATTTTTATAAATTTTAACTAAAAGTTTTTTTGGTTACCTATTTCATTCGCAGTTATCGTCATTATTTGTGGTCTGGTGTAAGAGTTTACGATTCACAGATCGGTCCTTTGAAGCTTGCGTGTGGACATGGGTTCAACATTTAAAAGTTTTGTAAGACACAATTATGCCTGGCTGCTCTATGGGAGTACACATAGAGCGAGCACTTTTTTTGCGCAATGACTATTGCTGTAATGGTATAGTAATAATTAAAACTACGGATAAGGTAATTGTTAAATTAGTTTCAGGTATGCGGATTCTTTTGTTAGGTTATCCCTAACAAAAGAATCCGTATCCCTTAATTGAAATTTTACTGTAATCATTATATAGTTGATTGAAGCACCATTCAGGGCGATGTATTTAGTTTCCGGAATCTGTTTGAAATTTCTATTCACTTGAGCTCTTATAACACAGTCTTTTAACAGAGAGTATAGGTAAATGAGGCAATACGCCCAAATGGAAAGTAGGGTAGGATTCAAAAGGATCACATTTTGATAATGTATTCGATACAACATGTACATATATGAATAGATCTCATTGCGGTATTAAGTACCTTATCGTTTGTTACTTCGTTTGTGTGTGTTAACGTCCGTAATGTTAATGATAGCTATTTAAAGCGGTTTCAGTGGCACGAAAAGGTTTATAAAAGGAGCGATTTATCAGAAAGATGCAAATTATTAATTTACATAATAAAACTTGCGCAGTCCCGGTTCCTTACTCGTGCTTTATTTTGTCGCGAGCAGAATAAAGCACAGTTTACGCGCAAAAAAGTTGCAAAACCGAAAGTTAGGGAAACGGAGACAAATTTGCATAGTTGCACCCGGGGGAGGTGAGCCGGGGACGGTTATGCTTTTAAACATTCATACGGAGACATTTCCACGTTATCTGTTCGATTAAAACAAGTTATATCTTTGCAGTTGTTTATCTCAAAGGAAAACATAACGGGGTGCGTACATTAATAGTTGTTTCTTTCAATTATTCCAATCACTGTAATTGCGTAGGCTAAACGGATGACTTTTATTAAGTTTATGTACTAGGAAACAAAATTTTTTCATATCTTTATTTATTTATTTAAAATAATACTAATTGCGATCGGGAACTTGCATATCCATGATGGAGTTTAAATCGCAATAATTATCGTTTATCTTTCTCTGTGAATATTTAGTATACGATCTTGATTAAGTCCTACACTGCTTGTATCTGCAACGTTTATTTAGAAAGACACAAAGTTTAACCAACCATTCATCATCAGCTCACTATACGTCCCCACCGAGGGGTACGAGCCTAACCGTTAAGACTTTACGCACAACCTTTGAATTTTTTCGTATGCATGCGCAGGTTTCCTCACGACGATTACCTTCGTCGGATAAACCCACATATAATTTTGGAAATTCGAAATTAAATTGGTACCTGGCGGGATTTGAACCGATATATATAATATGCAGACCAACAACGTAAGTTGAATGAAACGTAAGTTTAATAATAAAGTTGGTTTTATAGTTTCTACTTTACAAAAATTAGTTGGCACTTAGTTTTAAGTTTATGTTTTTCTCTGATTTCTTTTTCGCTTGTATCAGAGTTTATGTAATTGGTTGTTTTAATACAATACAAAAACTTGAACTGTACGCAATGAATAAAGAAAACAGTCATAATTGTATAACAAAATTGACACTATACAATTGTTACAGATAACGAAATAACTTGCATAATCATTTGATAGGTAAAACAAACCAATTGTTTGTAAGTAATTAAAAATGAATAGCCATGCGTGACCTTAATCTACCTAAGTATTTATTCTTGATAATTGCTTTTATGGTTTTGGGCCAGCTGCTACTGAATATTTTTATACCTGAGGGAGATGTGACGATCGTATTGTGACAGCTGGAATCGACCGCTTCATGTACCCATCGAAGCACACAAACATTTTTACTTGATTGAGCTTGCTATGTCATAATCAAGCGGGGAAAAAATAACAAGGCAATTATCATTATTGCAATATGTATATCAACCCACGTTCACCAGATCTAAACTCAACGCACAGGCCACGGAGTCAGAAGTTCTACACAGAAATTTTATTTTCCGATAGCATTATTTGTAATGTATTTAGTTAACTTTACTAGACATGTTTACTTAATGGGATCGAAACTACGATACTTACATAACGAACACGACAAACACAGGTGGTTAGCGGAGTAAATTTTGTAAGTATGGTACATAGTAGTAGAAACCATGGTATCAGTTACCTTATAGAATGTTTTGCGGAGTGATACGCCCTGAGGACTTACCGCTAAAAAAACAGTGGTACCTACTATAATATGACTTTACCTTTTAAGGTACAAAAATGGTGAAGTATCATAATAAAGTAATACTGTTGCTGCTCAAGCAAGTACGTGGTCTCTGGCCTTCAGAAACACAGGTGACTATACTAGTGACGAGTGACTATGATTAAATGGATAGAATAAAAAAGTCATTATTAAATTCCGAGCAAGCGGCTGTCGTTCACTTCATTAATTCACAAAAGACCGTCCCATACAAACGCAAAGGAAATGACGCCCTCCATTAATGTGATCGGTGGAATTGCTGACTATTGATTAATAAAGATTAATACGCCGATGCCTCAACTCATCAATTTGAGTGAAAGTAATAAATAAGAACGACTTTGAATTATTAATTAATAATTAAATTAATTGAATAGCTTAAGGACTTTAGAGATACGGAACTGAAGTGTTGTGGTTCAGTCAGTGGGTGAGATAGTGAATAGTGCTTGAAAAAAAATTGCAATGCCGACGTGAAAAGTAAAATAATGTTTGTATAGTGCCCCATACTCGTGGTATATCAAAGTTTTGAGAATACAAAGATATTAAATCTGGGGTCATGGTTAGTGTCCCTCCAAGACGAGTCAATGAAGCGCAAGGGCACTTACTACCTTTTCTCGAAGTGTGACGTCGTTTTTTTTAACTCACATATAGTTGGTTTCCACTGTAACAGATAGTTCATATTCTCAGCATATCCTAATGTCATTAATGGACTTATTAAACATTCAAAGTCTCAGTGGAATAGCTCTAATACTTTACATTTTATTAATATTTAAAATGACCGATTTCGTCAATGAAGTTAAGGTCGGTTGGTGGGCTGTGTAGATTCAGAAGCTTGGCTCTACATGAGATCTGATACCTTTTTCTCAGGCAAAATCTTATGTGGTCGTCTTGGCAACATTTTACATGAAGTGTTTCTGGTGAGATATTATACAACCACTCACCTTAAACTTTAATAAATCGATCGATGACGCTGTGCCTTCAACTTCGTACTTTGTGCCGAAGTATGGCTCTCCCACACTTAAAACGTATCTACTTTAAACATAAAATTAACTTGGTTGTTTACTTATTTATAATATTAAAACTTATCCGTAGCATGACGAAGGAACATGAGCATCCACTTTCCTAGACATCAGATGCCGGCGAAAGTCTAATGTATTTATAGTTTAGTTGAGTCATAGATAATATAATACATTCTCGTTGAGTGGAAGATGAAGAGCGTCGGTAGCTCAAAAATGTGGACTGTCGCCCTCCTACCAGGAAGGCTGAGGTTTAAATCCCGACCGATTTACCGTAAGAGTTTCGGATAAACGAACATATAATTTCGATAATTCTAAAAGACATTGGTATACAATGGGGTTTGAATCTACACCCTCCAGATCGCAAGGCAACAATCCACACTAATGAGCCACCTACGATTGTTGATGAAATAAAGCACCTAATTAAACAGTTTCCTAGTGGTATTATTAACGTTAAATTTGTTTCTTGCGAGTAGTTTACACGATGCACAACGGAGGCGGGCAACCTGCCAAATGCTAATTTGTCTCACCAGTTCTGCCAACTTTCAACTTGACGTAATAATTACTTGGAAACATTCAACAGAGTTTGTAGAAGTCTTGCAAAGGTCTGTATTACATTCCAAAGGATAAACAAAATAATGTTTTCTTATTGCAAATAAAAAAAAACATCCATTGACATAGGGTCATCTAACCCCAATAACAAAAAAAAATCGTTTCTGACGCCATTAGGTGTCAATGGCATTCATAGGATTGAAGACGCTTGTATTACGGGTACTTAACAACTGCTTAACATATGAATACTTACTTAAAACTTCCTATTTTTATTCCATTTTCTTCTTGCCAGTCCTATTGTTAAGAAGACTAATAGATATTAATCATTCAGAGGGTTGTAAGGAATTACCATCTTACATGACTCCATAAAAGCTTTGTGAGCTTGGCTTTAAATCCTAAATGGTGTACAAAACTGTATAAGTACTGTTTAACCAAAAAAGCCACTGTTTTAACAGGCTAAAATTGTTGGTTTTCGCATTATTCCTGCAGGGATACGAATTTACGAATTTAAGCTCGTATCAGGGTAATGCAGACGTGAAAGGAAAGATTATTATTCCATTACAGGATACAGGACAAATGGACTGGACTGAATGAAATGGAAGGCATAAATTGTATTTCAATATAGCCCTGAATTCACTAGTAGGTAAACTCGACAAAATTTTATTACACGCGTCTGTTTTGAAAAGAAAAACTAATCGATAATTCGATATTTATAAATTAAGCAAATGGTCTGACCTTTTTACAATAAATAAACTCATCTAAGTTTTTAACGCAAGTAAAAAGTTATAAGTAGGTTCTTTACAGGTTTTCTGAAACATTTGCTTTAGCACAATATATATATTGATTCACTCAATAGTCAATCAATAGTCAGCAATATATATATATATATTATATATGGTCTAGTCATTATAATATACATCCCCAAATAGCGTGCACACGGGCGTGTTTTCAAAACAACAGTAATTAAAGAGGATAACGACCATGCGGATCACAAGGGACCATAGGACGTGTAAATATTTGAAAACTTCGAAAGTGAATTAAAACTGCGTGTTCTCCACTAAAAGCGTAGTCTATAATTATCATTTGCCGAGGGCTTGCTCAGCCTTAGCCTTATTTTTGTAACTTAATCATGTGTATGAAATTTCGACAAGAGAACATATGCGATTTGGCAGGCATCCCGGTTTCTCAATCAATAGCTAGCAGCAACCATGTAACCAATGTTGATATCAATTAGAAGTGATGATATTTCGTTAAATTATTTTTACGGGCATCAGTCTGTAAAAAATTTTTTAACGATCCTTTGTCTATCACACAGCTCCGTACTCCGTGTTATTATTATTTTTTCCATTCATTTTTTTTTGTATAACTGAAATTTGACATATTTGAATGAATTAAAATAATTAATTTTAGTCTTTGTATTGGAATATTTAAATAAATAAATGATGAATTAATAACTGCCTACAATGTTACCTCTATTTGAAATAGGTATTCGATCTATCATCATACGTCACACACGTTCACACAAGTACACTTTACATGCACATTACTCGTACATAAACCAGAGGTATAGAGTATGTAGTAGAAGTAGTACATTTATTATTGATTATTATATACTTATATATTCATATTTACGTATTATATCGTGGACATATTATATATTTTAAATATTATTTTAATTTATATGTTTATAGTATTGTTATATTTATTACATATCTTATTTATTATTTTAAGCTCCGTGTCTACAGCACTGATACCGACCGTGCGCCTACTCATCCGGGCTCACTAAAAACCAGCGTCAGGGTCCGCTCATAGGGGGCCCTGGCTTATGCTGAGTGAGTCCGTTTAGTCTAGACGCCACATATTTGTTAAGTTTTTAATAAATTTATATATACATAGTTTATTTCTCACATACTTACATTATTTACTTACTTGTAATATGAGATGTTTAGATTTATTAAATGCTTTCTCTCTTTCTTTCTAAAAGGACTTCATATCAAAAGCGTTACGTATTGGTACTGAATTTTAATATGTTTTATACAGACAGATCTGTGTATATATTATATTTTAGTTCAGTGTATCAAATACGCATTTATGTTTAGGATGTTTGGTGAAAGGGTTAGAGAGAGGCGTCGCTTAGAAACTGTGTTAGCAATTGATTCTTAAAGGCAGAGAAAAAGACTATATTTTCTTAGACTATTTATTCTTCACAGGCTATTCAGAACATAATTCGCTGCGATATCTAGTTCTGGGTGAAGTTAGCTTTAAACTCAAAGGCAACAATGTGTACCATATTTCATCTCAAACATAATACGACCTCACGTTTCCATTATCTATACTAATATTAATCAGATTGACAGGTATCTTATTTGTATCCAGAATAGTAGCTTCATGTACTACTAGTGGTTTCATAGCTTTTGACATTCCTAGGTCTGAATATTTAAAAAAATAATGGCATAAGTGTTCACTTAACTTTCACAGGTATTTATCTCCTCAATTTGTCGGCCGCAGTCTCTCACTACGTTGGCCTCTTGCCCGTGGGGCGAAATTGTTCGTGAATCAATCACGTTTGTCTTCTTTTATGCTATGAAGTATGATTCTACAAACTTAATTTTGCAACAGCGATATTGTTTCACATTCTGCAATATTCACAATGCTAGAAGATATGTAGCATATCGTAAGATAGCTCGATAAGGCTTTTTAATTTTTAAGCTTTTTTTTTATATTCATTTTCAATTATGAAATATGTCAGTAATAGTTGATATGCAAAAAGTATTCTCACTGTGTGTAAAGTTAGAACTCCGATCCTATTACAATATTCTCAACTAACGTACATTTTTACAAGGTAATCTAAGTAATAGGCTTGGTACTGAGTCGTATAAACAGGTCTCTACCACAGTGATAACTATCGCCTTGTTTGTATGCGGAAAGGGGACAAAATATGGTTTGGTTGAGATGTCGGCTTCTATACTAAGAATTCGATCTCCAGGCAGTGCAAATATTTGTGTGCATTTAACATATCTGTTTGTATAGGTCTTCGTGATTCTATGTTTTATATGTAAGTCTATATTTACAACAGTATATACGTATGTTAACACTCATACTGCAAGCTTTACATTTACGAGAATGTCAAATGATATAAAATAAAACAACTGGGTATAAAATACTTATCATAATCGTCCTGGGTGACAAACGCAGAATTGTAAATGGAAAATAATTACTATAAACAAATTTGGTTCCTTAAACAATGTATTAGTCATGGACAGGCGTATTGGTTATTTCTTGATTCATTTAACGTCACGTTTACTTTGTAACATAACAAGATCATACTAAACTGAAATAGTTTCGCAACAAAGATTAAATTTTACGCAACAAAGGTTTCTTGTGATTTGTTTTAAAAATACATTGACATTTAAGTTAATAAATTAATTTCTCCAGTCATCAGTTTGGTAGCATTTTTACATTGTTTACAGAGAGTACAAATAAAATTGCAAAAATTTAGACAGAATCCCAGCATTCCTCGTTCGGTACTCAAACAAACCTCACTTGCACGCGATGCATTCTACCAAACCACTCCAAACTCCACTGAATCATAGCGAAAAAAACAGGAAGATGTATACCTTATTAAGGTTACCGCAACAGCCAGACCCGAAAGGAAAGGTTTTATGACATTAAATACTATTTTTGATGGGGATCAATGTAATAAACAGTAAATTACCAGACGCACCATCGCACCTGAAATTAATACCTGAAATATCGTAATTAAGGAAAAGCTAATTGCAATCGTACCATCAAAATAAACTAAACACGCCAAAAGAAAAAATATATTTATTTAACAAACATTTGCATCTCCGTTAGAATTGAATTCTCAACACCTCGGGCAAAAGCTTAACCAAATGAGCCAATTGGAGCGCGGATGTTTACCCTCGGTAGTTGTTTTATGTAAATTATATCGACGGTATGAATTCAAATTTTGTTGTTGTGTTTTTTACAAGTTGAAACAGTGTTTGTTCAAATTATACTGAGTAATGAGAGTTCGCGTACAGTTAATTAAACGTAAATAAAAACATCACCGTAAAGTGAATTTTTATAGTTTGAAAGTTAAAATTTAAAACATGTTAATATCCACTGACATTCATACTCTATTTGAACGCAGTATTTTAAATGCCATAATATTATTATGCATAGCAGCGGAAGGCACCTTCATTACGCAGAAACTCATTTGACATTTACTCACCAAGCAGACACTAATAACGAATAATTCATAAGCTGAAATCATCTTTCGGCATACATTTGATATCCCACAATAATTTAAAAGCAGATCCATCATATCAGTAAGTTCACACAGTTCAAGCGGCTACTCGCGAGCTTATCGTTGCAAATGGTTTTAGCTCACCACCGCAGCTTCGGCTTCACCTACGCGGGTTTAAATTACACTCTTGGGGTAAGGCAGACAAAACTGCGTGGAGTCGGTTTTGCAACGATTCGTTTCTGTCACAGACTTTTGTGGCACCACATTTTGACCGTTTTAAAACAATTTCGTAATAAAATTCAAGGTTAAAATACGTTTTTAAGGAAATAGCAATGCCTTATAAAATTCCATGTCATACTATGCATCCACTAAATAATCGTTATGCTTAACGAAATTATGCATTATGAAATTGTACCAAAGTTCAATTATGTCTAATAAAATTTTGCCATTTTAAGAGTATGCCATTGTAAATTCGAACATATAAACATTTTGCTAAACAATAAATATTTAGAAACAAATATGTTTTGTAAATATTCCATATGATGTTTCGTTTCGGGGCAACAAGATTCTGTAAAATAAAGGGAACCCTATTCATACAGCGCCATCTGGCCTCAAACAAGCATTAACATAGAAAACACCCAGACCAATACAGACATGTTCATGCACACAAATGTTTGTGCTGCCCGTGGATCGAACCCGGAACCCTTGGTGGAATAGCCGACGTCACAACCATTACACCAGATGGGTCGTCGCAGTTCTTTCAGGATTGGCATGTAACTGTACCTAATAAGTGCTGGCAGGTTTATTGGTTCATTACCTAAGCACCACAAGCAGGTCGATTGGTTTGGGTTAATAAGTTTTATATAGATTTCAACTTTTTCTCTTCCTTTTTCTCAGCATTATAAAAATTCATTCTCGTAATGTGTAACTGTTGTATGGGGTTTTCTTTTCCCTTTATTTAACTTGTCAAAGTTCACAGCTTGCCCTAGTGATGGAAGGCGTAAAGTCTAGTCAACTTTTAGACGTGGCTTAGAAGCGCTATCGGTCTACAATTATTCAAGAGAGTTTCATTACCATTCTTGATGAAGACGATACTTCTGGAACACTCCGGTGTAGTTTCTTGGTAGATGACGGCATCAAAGAGCTTAACTGATGTCGTATAGGGTTTAAAAACAATAGAACAATATAAAGTCCTTTTGATATTTTATTGAAGAAGTAGGTACAATTAACTTATTCTTTTAAAAGAAATTTTATAAGATATTTACAAGGGGTTGTAGGTAACATTAAGATTTAGGTAATACTTTTAAAATTTTGTTAGTGTAAATACAATTTAATTAAAAATTTTAAACACAATAAACTTTATAGTTATAGACAATACTTAAAAAAACAATTTCATAAAGTAAATTTAACGTAATGTAAATAATATTTACACACATATATCAATAGTTTCATAAGAAATATTAAATTATAACTAATTACTATGAAAATTATTGCCCTAATCAAAACTTTTATCTACGCCTTATGAACGTGCACAACACTTAACAGTGATTAAAATTATCTATATCTATAGAATTACTCCTAAACAAATTAAAACATCTTAATTTCAAAAGGTAACTTATTAATCTTAAAATAAAAGCTTAACTATTATTAAGTGTTTGATATGCTTGATATTCTTGTTTTTGATGTATAAATTGTTGAAACTCTTCGAAACTATACATTACTCAATAAATCTTGCCTGGTATATAGATTGTAAAATACAATTCAAATTAGAAACTGTGACGATAGAAAATTACCTTGTTATCATTAAAATATAATTCAGGTATAATGTTTAGGCGGATTGTCTGTTGGATAAAATACTATATGATAAAATTATAACAAAGATTCAACAATTTATATATTTCCATCAAACCTTAGCAGCGTGTGCTCAATAAATTCAAGTAAGGTGGTATTTTATTTTATTTCCTATTACACGATACACAAGTTTTTATTCACATTTAACGCTTACGCAACGTTAACAATTTACGGGTTTATAAAAACATGAATATTCGTTGATTGAAATTTTGGATTGGAAGCGAACAACCCTATCAAAAATTGCTCATATCGAGCTTAAATTTAATGCATCTCGACTTAACTTAAAACCAATGCGGCTGGCTTAGACGTTATTGACTTTGTGCAGCAAACGGTGGAGAACCAAAGCTGGTGACTAACGGTGGTTGAGATAGTTATTCATGCAAAATATGTCAACAACCTAATAGACCAAATTAATTTATTGCTCGTTTTGACATAGCGGAGATACAATGGACTGTTTTACCTTTTAACTTTTGAAACGGAAAAAAAACACGAACTTTAAATTAGTAGGTAACAATCTGACAGTTGGGAAAGAAGCTTTATGCTTGATGATTAAATATTTTGAAATTTTTAGATAATATATTAAACGTCTATTATACAACGAATATACCAAGCACGCAGACAGTGTTCATTGCATTATGAGGCAAAAGTCAAAATATGGAACTTTTAACCATCCGATTATTGATACGGCATTACACGTAACAGCTTTAAGTAACACGGCAGTATTTCTTTGATTTCAATTAAGATTAATGTTTCAAGCGTTTAAAAATTTTAACGCTTTGACCGCCAATGACGCCTTAAGGCGCCAGACACATACATTATCTATTGTGTGTGGATTCCCGATGTTCAATGGGTTAAACATACAATATGCTGAATAATATTATTCAAATTGTGTTTGAGTATAGACTCCATACACTTACTTAATGTAGGAGTAAGATATTTTTTCTAAAAATATGTTAATTTTGATTACGTAGATTAATTGTTCTAAATTTAAAAAAATGTATGGCTTTACTAACGCTACTAATTTAAATAGGGTGCTTCGGTTGTTTTACTCAAATCCACCGAATGCAACATTTAGTCAATAGTCCAGCGCAAGCGATGCGACCTTGTCTTACGTATTACCTATGGACATTTTATGCTAAATAGGTATTACTTAGACTTATTCAACTAACTCTTCAGTCTTGGACGTTACGTTACTTAAATAGAATACTTCTAAAACCCGCGTCGAATTTATATTAATATCTCTCCGTAATTTTTAATTATAAAAAATCATGAGAATCTATTTTTTTAATAATCACACACATCAAAAGAATTTTAATTAAAATGTGTTTAGTTTTAACAGGTTAATTTTTAATAGAGAAATATATTTATATGTTTGGATAGATTAATTTCTTAACATTTCAATATCATAAGAAATAAATTTGAACAATAATTAGTCTACACACTAAAATTGATAATTTTGTCTTTGAAAATTTGAGTTAATGTCTAAGACAATATCGGAATTCACGTCCACTATAAATTATCACATGTAAGACACACTGACCAAGACATCTAAAAGAGAAAGCGAAAAATTTACAACATTCATTCATCTTTTATTATTAAATTACGCAATACTCTTATTTTTGACTTTATCAACTATATAAATAATTACCCCTAATAAATGAAATTATCATCACAAACAGTTAAAATATTTTAATCTGTATAATAAACATTGTATAAATATAAAGGTTGCACACAATACTTAATTATATATATAAAAATATATTGCTCAGGGTTCCAGTGGGTCGGTTTGTAAATCAGTGCAATGTATGCCAGTGAAATGCACTAATAGTGTCTAATACCTTAAACGATGACAACCTCCTTGCCTACCACTAAACAAATTTATAATTCACATTTCTTTCGTAAATTTTCTGTTGTTCCCTCTTTACTTTCAGGTAGGCAATTAAAAATAAGTTCTAATTAAACATTATAACTCAAGGCGATTTGTAAGAGGTAAATCAATTTTCTACATGAATTTAATGGATTAGCTATAAATAATTTTATTCCGATGCCCTATGTCTAATATATGCTAAATGTATACATAAACGATTTAAAAAACTTACTAGCTATTGATATGTATTATTGATATGTATAAATTACATTGATATGTTAGATCACAACTTGGTGCTTGCATCGCTCATGTCATTACGGTGGTCTTAGTATTTTTCAGAAGGAAACCGTGACTAGAAGTTTGTGAGCTAAGCTATTAACCAATTAATGTTTAACTATATATATTTCCCATCAGTGGTTGATCTTGACTTGAAATAAAAGCGATATATTCCTTCCAAAACATTTTGCTTTCTGATAAAAGTCAATGAATTAAGCACGCTCTCTTAGTTATCGTTCATTTCGGGGACCATTTAGCTAAAAAATCTATAGTAGGCGAAATTTTATTGACCTCAAGAATTTCTGTTATTTATAAGCGGCCCAGACTGCTGTCTGCTAATCGTTTGACATATATATAATTTAGTAACTGTAAAAAATGCATTGTACATCGGTCGCAAACTTTTAGTCACATGTTTCACACGTACTTAAGTACATTTTAATCCTCAGGCCAGCCAAGGTCCTCGCCGACTAGGTCGTAAAACCTCTGGTTGTGCTGGATGAAGAACTTACGCAACTTGGTGACGACTGCAGGGTCCACGCGTGGATGCTTACGACCTTTTGTCTCCCGTAGACATTTGTCCGTAGTGTCATTACGTAGGCAGTAAAAGCCTTTCGTTTCGTTGAAGTAGAAGTTTCTTCTTCCTGTTTAAAAAAAACGATGAGCTTGGCTATTCAGAAAATTTAAAATATCTAATAGCATTTGAAAAAGACATTTAGTAGTTACGGGAATGACAATCAATTGCTTTTGACCTACACTATTATGAATGTTATGTGATCAATTAATATATATATATCTCTGCACGGGTGTATGATTAACTTCGCAAAAAAAAAGGATTTCTATTGTTAGATAATAGTTTTCTTCTTAGAAAATTCTACTAAACCTTAATATTAGTTATTGCCACAACAAAACAAATGCCTACCCTAATGATTTACATGAGGGCCGATCCCTAGTAGAAAAGACGAATACTCACAGTAGCAAATTGTAATGTACTAACAATTTCTTGAGTGTTTTTATACATGACAGAACTAGTATTTACCAATTTTATGTTCAAGTCCTAGGAATTTCTCGATGCGGCGCAATTGTGGCACGGGATCCTCGATGAGAAGGTCGCCGTTCACTACCAATATCTGTTCCCGAGGGAAAACCTCTAGCCACCGATGGAGGTACGCATGGTACAAGGATATCGCTATTGGTCTGTAAAGGAAACCTTATGTTTATATTCAGTTAAGACGTGTTTTGGGGAATTCTTGGGTCCGAACAAACTTGTACATTTTAATATTTATTTATTTAACTTTGGTACACAGCCAGATAACTGTCATACAGACATAGATAAAAAAATACGTTTTTAGTAAATCTAGACAGCAATCTTTAAATAGTGTAGACATCATGATACACTGAAATCTTCTGCAGCAGACAGAGTTACAAAACAGGCCAAACCACTGAAGCGCTTTTTTTCAAAGCAATCAAAACTCATATTTTTAGTTTAGTATTTAAATCGTTTTTTATTATATTTTTGTATATTTCTTGACGTTCATAAGTGCTTTTTGTAAGCCTAATTTGAAATAAACGTTTTTGACTTTGACTTTGAAAACAAGGTAATACTACTTAGTCAATAAAATTTTAATATTTATTCATTTAATGACGAACAAATATACATATTTTCATATTTTTAATATTAGTATGGATTCTATAGCGTCGCAAGCAAAACGAATGAGAAAGCAATAAAGGGTCAACTAATAAATCGTAAACAGCAAGGGAATAAATATTGACTTTGTTTATTGCGCAATAAACAAAAAAGTTTCCTTTTTTATTAATGAAACCTCTCAAGAAAATGCTTCTTATATAACAATTAAATTTACAGATTTATTTTAGATGTTGGTTATCGTTGGTTCACGATTTGTAATAATTCGATTATCTGATTGGTTTAATTTATACGTTTTCTAGTTCATAATAAATAAAACATTATTTTTACATTTTGAAAAAAAGTTAATTTACTATTAATTCAGCAGCAAATATTTACTTTGCTTTAAGTGTCATAAAATCGATAAGAAAACAAGTTTGATTGATGAAATCTTGCTCGTTCATGACGACAGCGGTGAGTGACGATAAAAATAAGGTTTTCTTGTTAAAATGTTTACATGAAGATGTTGCAAATGACTATTCGTTGGTTAATAATGGATCTTTAAGTATTTTTTTGTATGATTTAAAACTTAAAAACATTATTTAATTTATACTGGATAAGCTAGTAGGCAGATGCCAAGGTCCTCGTTCTATTTGGCAAGATGCAGGTTTTACCTTAGCCTAACATCCTAACTAAAGATTCAGTCTTCAAAAACTGTACATTACTATTTTAAATACATATTGGATTTATGAATCAAAACTAATTTCAATTAACTATCGGTTTTAAGATTGCTTCTACTAAGATAAAATCGGCAAAAACCTCGACAGTAATTTCAAATTTTGCAACATTTTAAGTTCATAAAAGAATAATTTTTATTCAATTTAGTGTAGTAAAAGATCTTTTCTCATTATGTGATTCCTATGGCTTACTGCTGGAGTAGCTTTCTCAAACGATAAAGGTAATTTTGGTAAGCATCCAGTCATATGACATCTCTTTTAATCGATGAAATTGGTCGTCAACTCTTAATTCTACTCAAAGTACTATTCTTGTATGAATACCTGTAAGCAACGTTGATAGATCCATCTGGTGAGATGGCCAGATGTTCGAAAGGCTTCGCCGCGTCTGGTACTTGATGTCCTGGGAGCTGTGGGTGCGCGGGCGCAGACGGCGTGGCTCGGCTCCGGAGCTGGGTGTAGTCGGATATGGCTCGCGTCACCGGCTCCCTTACGATGAGCAGCAATCGAACTGACGAGTTCATGGCTCTAACTCGTTCTGGTACCTATTCGGTAGATAGGTCAAGATGTATGTCGTAATCTATTTGGATACATTTATATAATTTATGGGAATAATAAAACTAATTTTGATCAGTTCTACTCGAAAGCGTCCGTAGGCTTTTGTTATGTCATTTCCTGGCAACGCTGTTTAAGCCGACAAACTATAAATCAATGGCCAACCGTAGTAATACTTAAAAAACCGTCATCGCAGATACTGATATCTATAACTTGAAATTTGGCAGATAGTTTCCTTGTAATATGGTGTTAATGTCGGATTTTACGAAACTTTAGGCCTCCATTTTTAACCCGATATAAATTAGTACTAAGGTCATAATGGCAGATTTTGGGCTTAGGGCTCCCTCATAAGGAGTCACCAGGAGTGAAACTGGAGCCTTGTCGCCTGTTCAGCGAGATGCACGAATAAGTCCGTGAAGATAATATATATTTTTTGAAGCGATTAGGACCTATTTAAACGTGTGGAAAATTATTAGTTTGGTTAACGCAAGGCGCTTGTTTAGTGTGGATTAACTCAAATCCGGGGCTTGCATGTTAAGTCACGTGACGGGCCGCCTTAATCTGCGTATGAACGGGACGGCTACCACTTTACCAGGCTTATGTGAATACACGTATTAGGAAAACTAACGGTTACCTAATGACACGATATTGGAGTGACAGCTTAATAGTAGGGATATAGCTTCTTTCAGGTGGGGAAGTAGTGTAGAGGTTTTTAGAATAAGTTGAGTTTTGAGTACGAAGTTTCTTGATTAAATTAAGTCTATATTATCTATGTTTACGTCATTCCCATATAACATTAATTCTTTCGGCCGGGCTAAAAAGTGATTCATTAATTAATTTAAAATCAAATATTTATCACATTTTCGTTGACCCTTGAACCCTTGGTGTAGTAGCCGACATGATAAATTTTAGACCAATTGGATCGTCAAATGTAATGTATGTGCAAACTAATATTTGTGCACTTCTTAACGTTGTGCAGTCATTTCTTTAGTTTAATTAATGTCAACGAAACCTTTAAAAAAGGCATATATTTTTATTTACATACCCATTAGAATTCAATGATATTTAAACTTTTAAACTTCAATATACATCTGTTAAAGTGTCGAATATTTACCAAAATACGGTTTCAACCAAAACTTCCATAAAACGTATTGAAATTTCTACTTGCCTCAGGAGTTACGAAGTAACTTGGGCTCTTCTCAATTGTAATCTGCCCTTTGAAAGACAATGGCATTTTACTTCGGTACCACTCTAGTCCTAGCGCGTAGTTTTCATCTCGATCGAAGAAATGGACTTCCCCTGATGCCTTCTGAACCATCGGAATGTAGATACAGCATTTCCAGCAACGCTCTAGTCCCACATTTTCGGACGCCAATTATTAAAGCCTGTGTGAAAGAAGGAAATATAAAATAATAAATAAATATCCAGCCAATAACGTTCCTCAGAAGAGTAGAGCTCTTCCCGCACAGGATTGTTATGGCGAGATCGAATCGTAATCCACCACGCGAGCCCAAAGGAGGCTGATTGTTGTTAACGACTATCATATTAAGATACAGACCTACAGGATAGCGTGTACACAGGTTAGACTCCGTACTTCCAGTACGGACTCATCTATATTTTTTATAAAATAAGGTTATTTAGCCTCAAATGTCCTATCAAAATGGGAAAAATCATACAAAGATTCGTAAAATGTAAATGTACCGACCACATTCCTCATGCGTTTGTCATGCAAACAGTTTTTTCAGTTCGTTCCATAACTTTGGAAATAACTTGGTCTGAAGTGTTGCGAGGTTAAGATAAATCTAGAAACTCTAGATGGAAAAAGTTTTACATTTACAGTCTGGTTCTACTTGGAGTTTGATGTTTACCCTTACATACATGCTACTCAACATTTCTGATAAGTTGTTCGGTCCATTAAAAATGCATTTGACGCGAAGAGGCTGTATATTAAATCTTTATAGAGAAACCTACAATCAAATTATAAAGAAGAAGCCCTTTTCCACGTCACTGATTCATCAACACAGAGCCAAAAGTACCTTAGGTAACGCTAAGAAATTTTGAGAGTAGTTTTCTCGTAAACAAAAAAATGTTCGAAACGTAAAATAGAGATAAGAGCGCCAAATATAAAATTGTAAAAAAATATTGTAGATCTTACAATGTTATACAAAGATCATCAAATGTTTGACTTAGGTGTAGTTTTAATTAATCATGAGTTGTTTACTTACTAAGGTCCTGTACTTAAACTTATTGTAGTGCTTTCACTAGCTCAAACATGTAGTAAGCAACTGAGAATTTCTAAGTCAAAACTTAGAGCCATCTGCACTCGCCAATTGCGCGGTGAAGAAACCACCAATCCACATTCGGCCCGCGTGGTTCACCTCTAAGTCTTGCTTTATGGGAATGGCTGTGCAATGAATTGTGCGCAAAAGCTGGTAGATTGATTTAATCTTGTCAACAGCATTGGTAAGCTTACCAAAGAAGATCTGATAAAATATATCCAAAAGTTCGCCCCGAAAAGTTTACAATCAATTCCATCTCTAGCGAATTGACCGGACAGGGTATTCGTAACGAGCCCGTAATCAATTGACACCTCTTGGATTTCTGTGACGGATGGATTTCCTTAGAACTCTTTCTGGGATTAAAATTTTAACCCAGAAAGGGTTCTAAAAAATAGGAAACTTAGTTTCTGGGTTTAAGTGAACAATGACTAAAATTGCTTTTTTTATGTTATAAATTGGATGAGTTCGGTCAACTCGAACGCTCGAATAAATGGTGGGTTAATTATAGCAATATTCATATAGTATGGCTTTCGTCATGCGGGCTTCATGTGGGTGCGCCGGTGTTAACGAATTGTTTGCTAAGATAGTAGCCGGAACCCACTGCTTTGAAGTAACGGAAGGCAAGTTTTTAGAAGCTGGTATTAAGTAATACCCTACCCTTTAACACTCAGTACCCTGCAATAGTCGACGATTTTAACAATACACACAGCACCATCTTGCTCCAAATTAAACATCTAGCCTATATGGGTACTAAACAATTGATGAACTTTTTTTCATATACATAAAAACTTGTACATAAAAACACCTAGACCAATACAAACAGACATGTTCATGCCCTTCTCTCTCTCTCTCTCTTCAACCTATTGCAGTCTACTGCTGGACATAGGTCTCCCCCATTTGGCGCCAGACATCCCGATCCTCCGCTTTTCTTATATACGACTAGCGACTAGCGACCTTTCGCAAGTCGTCGGTCCATCGGGCCGGAGGGCGTCCTACGCTACGCTTGCCAAGACGCGGTCTCCACTCCAGAACTCGTCTGCTCCAACGGCCATCGGTTCTGTGACATACGTGACCAGCCCACTGCCGCTTCAACTTGCTGATCCGGCGGGCTATGTCGGTAACTTTAGTTCTCTTACGGATTAAATCATTTCTGATCTTATCCCTAAGAGAGACTCTAAGCATAGGTCGCTCCATTGCGCGTCGAGTGACTTTGAACTTATGAACCAATCCCGCAGTCAGTGTCCATATCTCAGCTGCATGCCCTTGGTGTAATGTAATAGCAATCTTCTCAACTATTACACCATGTAGGTTGTTATGAAATAAATCAAATTTAAAAACTGGGTACATAAACGATTTAGGGCTGTATTTACCTGCGGGAGTCTTTTAGCAGGCCGTGGCTGCCTCGGTGGTCGTATTCGCTTTCTCAAAGCCATCGGGTGGTTGATGGTACGGCTGTTGGTTTCTTGGCTCTGCAGCAGCTTGCGGTTTTCACTCGCCGCCGACGCCATGCTGGCAGCCTTATCAACGAGAATATAAGTTTTATTTATCCTAAAATGATTATTAATATAAAGGAGGAATTTTGAATCACTGACATGCTGGAATGCATATTATTGTACTCATGCAATGTTTTTTATGGGAACCTAATACCATTTATATATCACAAAAGATTTGCAAAAAAAAAGATAAATAAATTGTGGCGTTGCATTGAGCAATTCGATAATTTTATTTTTCACAATTTAATTTTTAATTTTTTTTTTTTCACAAAAAACAAACAAACTGTCTTATTTAATTATAAAATAAGCGAGAAAGTTTTGGAAAGGGTTGCTGTTGTCCGCGATCTGGAGGTTTTGTTTGATTCTACATGTCATTTAAAAACCATTATGATCACATCTACACCAAGGCTAATAGAATGCTTGCATTTATTTTACGCCAATCTAAACCGTTTCGGAAACCGAATTCTATTATACTCCTTTATGGGTCTTTGGTGAGGAGCATTTTAGAATACTGTTCCAGTGTTTGGTCACCTATTTATGGTATTCACATAAATAGGATTGAATCAATCCAACGTCGCTTTTTGAGAGTTCTCTGTTCTAGATGTGGCTTAAGGCGAAAATTGCCTGAATATAATGACCGCCTTAAGAAATTCTCACTGATGAGTCTTCAGAAAAGAAGACAAAATACCGATTTAACAATTTTGTATAAAGTCGTTCACGGACACTTTTGCGAAGAACTTGTAAACCAAATAGACATCAAGGTACCTATTCGCTCAGTACGCATCTCTCAATTATTTAGTGTGCCAGGAACCAACAACAATGTGGCCGAAAATTCCCCTTTGTTAAGGATGATGCAGAATAATCATTGCTCTCACACTGACATCTTTAACTGTTCATTATGTTCATTTAAAAAATCTATTGTGTAAGTGTAATTCATGTCAATCATTTTTCGCTGTTCCGTTCATCTTTGCATGTTTGCTATTATTTGTTAAAAATGCTGTGTACAATCTGTAATTGGGATATAAATTTAAAAAGTTATGTCTTATGCTGTATTACGGATGATTTAGTTTATATTCTGTTGTTGTACCTTATAAAATAAAATAAAATAAAATTATAGCTCGTACTATATTATCCCGGTCCGAAAGAAAAAAGAGATGAGAAAATCGGAGGACCGGGATATCTGGAGCAAAATGGAGGAGGCCAATGTCGAGCAGTGGACTGCGATAGGTTGAATAGTACTTCATTATCCAGCGCGCCCACACCACCATGCCTACACCGCCCTCTGCTACGCCGTCCGCCGTGAATATGCCTAACCCCAAATTTAATTGAAAATGATTTTTTTTTTATATTTTGTATAATTGCCAATTTTGCTCGATTTAATCCTGTATAAAAATGATAATAATTGGTTCAAAATTTTGTCAGTTCACACATATTTTTCATCTTTTGTAAAATTGAGAATGATACTTTTTAAGTATTTTGCGATGATAATGTTGAGATAATCCTAACCCACGATTAAGGTAATTGCTTGTTATCACTTTAAAAGTAGTATTGTTTACATCAATTATTCACTAAAATTTAGCAGTTATTCGTCGCTTCTACTAAAATCACAACCCTTTAAAAGTTAACGACCAAATTATTGCAGCAACGGAGAACTTGCCTCGCCAACATCTAGTGTAATTATATTCTTAAAACTTTGTTCATGTTCTGATCCGATAATGTTTTGTTAATAATATCAAAGATTTTCATTAAGTCTAGAGTTTCACAAAGCTCTCACATAATTATGTTAAACTAAGGATACATAGTAATCTCCAAACACTAGCGTATACATAAGGCAATAAAAACACAATCTTTTAGTTTAATAAGTCTAGATTGAGGGGTCCTTTAAAATAAATAAGTACTTAGTAGAAGTTATATTCATATTCATTTATTCACTCATATTTGTACAGTACAATAATAATGTTGTGAGAGGTGTTAAACATGTTACAAATACGCCTTTTTAGGCATTGTGATGAGATTAATACTAAGACAAAAAAATATATTTTTAACTTTAATTTAAGAATGTATTTTTTTTATGTGTGTTTGTAAAACTCGCCCAACAAAAACTTATGTACCTATATTTAATCAATTTTCACGAAAATGGTTGACAGCCTATTTTTAACTTTATGATTTTGCCCTGGAGGTGACAGGCCTTTTCACACAGCGTAGCTAATCGTAACAGAAGATTGAGCCGTAAACGACAATGCGGACCCAATCCAGATCGGTGGGTGTTATCGACTTCCTCCTAAGAAAGTAATCGCATTATATTCCTTGCTAAGCATGGAGGGACTCGAGATAATATTTCGGTCACCCATTTGATGATCATCAATGTGTATTGCGATAATTGCTTTACTTGAATAATCACCTACCGATGCCATCAAAACCTCAGCCTTTAACCTGTTTATATAGCTTTATGAGAATATATTTATTTTAGTTGCCATAACTTACTCATTACAGTAGTAAAAGATTAATGTTACTATGCCGAGAAGGTTGTATTAACTATTTCACAGTATTAAAAACCCTTTGAAATGAAACGAGTATGTGTATTTTATTAAACACTTAAGTGGGCTGAGTTTGTCTCACGGCAAATTAACCTAAATTGCCGCTCATTAGGAAAATTTGATGTTGTCTGTTTGTTACATAACCTAGATACTCAGCCAGCATACAATCGGTGTAGATATATACATTTATTATAGCTCCCCGGTGGTGCCGCACTCAGGCATAATTAATCATAAAATATGTTACTTTAGGAAGGCGCAGGGGATTCCAGATATCTGTGATTTGTAGTAGGATTAAATGGATTATTTAACCCAATTTTTCTAACGTAAACAATGTTGGGCGAATGAGACCGTACCTCATAAATAATGGACGATGGGTGACGTGCATATTCCCGTTATACTTTACATTCGTTGCGGCTTTGACGAATGAATCAATAATGTGAAGTTGTTATTTTTTGCTGGCTTAGGAATACGTTTTTTAATGTTATGTAATATATATATGTAACTGTCAAATCAATATTATCTTTGTCAAGTTTGCAATCTATGATTTAGTTACCCGTTTGTGAGAGTAAGTTGGAAATTGGGATGAAGGCGATAAATTAATGTGAGAAAGCAATGCTCAGCCGTTCATGTTGTCACACCACACCACCTTCACCACACCTTCTGTTTGAGTGGGTGCTTTAAGAGACTTTTAGCTTATGAACAAATATTATCATTTTCTATTCTTTCTTCTTTCTGCCAAAAGGTGTATACTGCATAACATAGCCGCCATAGCCGTACTTATCGTCTGTTTTTAATCATTTAAAAAGAGTTNATCTGCCCTTTGAAAGACAATGGCATTTTACTTCGGTACCACTCTAGTCCTAGCGCGTAGTTTTCATCTCGATCGAAGAAATGGACTTCCCCTGATGCCTTCTGAACCATCGGATGTAGATACAGCATTTCCAGCAACGCTCTAGTCCCACATTTTCGGACGCCAATTATTAAAGCCTGTGTGAAAGAAGGAAATATAAAATAATAAATAAATATCCAGCCAATAACGTTCCTCAGAAGAGTAGAGCTCTTCCCGCACAGGATTGTTATGGCGAGATCGAATCGTAATCCACCACGCGAGCCCAAAGGAGGCTGATTGTTGTTAACGACTATCATATTAAGATACAGACCTACAGGATAGCGTGTACACAGGTTAGACTCCGTACTTCCAGTACGGACTCATCTATATTTTTTATAAAATAAGGTTATTTAGCCTCAAATGTCCTATCAAAATGGGAAAAATCATACAAAGATTCGTAAAATGTAAAAGTACCGACCACATTCCTCATGCGTTTGTCATGCAAACAGTTTTTTCAGTTCGTTCCATAACTTTGGAAATAACTTGGTCTGAAGTGTTGCGAGGTTAAGATAAATCTAGAAACTCTAGATGGAAAAAGTTTTACATTTACAGTCTGGTTCTACTTGGAGTTTGATGTTTACCCTTACATACATGCTACTCAACATTTCTGATAAGTTGTTCGGTCCATTAAAAATGCATTTGACGCGAAGAGGCTGTATATTAAATCTTTATAGAGAAACCTACAATCGAATTATAAAGAAGAAGCCCTTTTCCACGTCACTGATTCATCAACACAGAGCCAAAAGTACCTTAAGTAAGGAAGAAATTTTGAGAGTAGTTTTCTCGTAAACAAAAATGTTCGAAACGTAAAATAGAGATAAGAGCGCCAAATATAAAATTGTAAAAAAATATTGTAGATCTTACAATGTTATACAAAGATCATCAAATGTTTGACTTAGGTGTAGTTTTAATTAATCATGAATTGTTTACTTACTAAGGTCCTGTACTTAAACTTATTGTAGTGCTTTCACTAGCTCAAACATGTAGTAAGCAACTGAGAATTTCTAAGTCAAAACTTAGAGCCATCTGCACTCGCCAATTGCGCGGTGAAGAAACCACCAATCCACATTCGGCCCGCGTGGTTCACCTCTAAGTCTTGCTTTATGGGAATGGCTGTGCAATGAATTGTGCGCAAAAGCTGGTAGATTGATTTAATCTTGTCAACAGCATTGGTAAGCTTACCAAAGAAGATCTGATAAAATATATCCAAAAGTTCGCCCCGAAAAGTTTACAATCAATTCCATCTCTAGCGAATTGACCGGACAGGGTATTCGTAACGAGCCCGTAATCAATTGACACCTCTTGGATTTCTGTGACGGATGGATTTCCTTAGAACTCTTTCTGGGATTAAAATTTTAACCCAGAAAGGGTTCTAAAAAATAGGAAACTTAGTTTCTGGGTTTAAGTGATCAATGACCAAAATTGCTTTTTTTATGTTATAAATTGGATGAGTTCGGTCAACTCGAACGCTCGAATAAATGGTGGGTTAATTATAGCAATATTCATATAGTATGGCTTTCGTCATGCGGGCTTCATGTGGGTGCGCCGGTGTTAACGAATTGTTTGCTAAGATAGTAGCCGGAACCCACTGCTTTGAAGTAACGGAAGGCAAGGTTTTTTAGAAGCTGGTATTAAGTAATACCCTACCCTTGAACACTCAGTACCCTGCAATAGTCGACGATTTTAACAATACACACAGCACCATCTTGCTCCAAATTAAACATCTAGCCTATATGGGTACTAAACAATTGATGAACTTTTTTGCATATACATAAAAACTTGTACATAAAAACACCTAGACCAATACAAACAGACATGTTCATGCCCTTCTCTCTCTCTCTCTTCAACCTATTGCAGTCTACTGCTGGACATAGGTCTCCCCCATTTGGCGCCAGACATCCCGATCCTCCGCTTTTCTTATATACGACTAGCGACTAGCGACCTTTCGCAAGTCGTCGGTCCATCGGGCCGGAGGGCGTCCTACGCTACGCTTGCCAAGACGCGGTCTCCACTCCAGAACTCGTCTGCTCCAACGGCCATCGGTTCTGTGACATACGTGATCAGCCCACTGCCGCTTCAACTTGCTGATCCGGCGGGCTATGTCGGTAACTTTAGTTCTCTTACGGATTAAATCATTTCTGATTTTATCCCTAAGAGAGACTCTAAGCATAGGTCGCTCCATTGCGCGTCGAGTGACTTTGAACTTATGAACCAATCCCGCAGTCAGTGTCCATATCTCAGCTGCATGCCCTTGGTGTAATGTAATAGCAATCTTCTCAACTATTACACCATGTAGGTTGTTATGAAATAAATCAAATTTAAAAAACTGGGTACATAAACGATTTAGGGCTGTATTTACCTGCGGGAGTCTTTTAGCAGGCCGTGGCTGCCTCGGTGTCGTATTCGCTTTCTCAAGCCATCGGTGGTTGATGGTACGGCTGTTGGTTTCTTGGCTCTGCAGCAGCTGCGGTTTTCACTCGCCGCCGACGCATGCTGGCAGCCTTATCAACGAGAATATAAGTTTTATTTATCCTAAATGATTTTAATTAAAGGAGTAATTTGAATCACTGACATGCTGGAATGCATATTATTGTACTCATGCAATGTTTTTTATGGGAACCTAATACCATTTATATTTATCACAAAAGATTTGCAAAAAAAAAGATAAATAAATTGTGGCGTTGCATTGAGCAATTCGATAATTTTATTTTTCACAATTTTATTTTTAATTATTTTTTTCACAAAAAAAACAAACTGTCTTATTTAATTATAAAATAAGCGAGAAAGTTTTGGAAAGGGTTGCTGTTGTCCGCGATCTGGAGGTTTTGTTTGATTCTACCATGTCATTTAAAAACCATTATGATCACATCTGCACAAGGTAATAGAATGTTTTACGATACTTTTAGATTTTACGCCAATCTAAACGTTTCGGAACCGAATTCTATTATACTCCTTTATGGGTCTTTGGTGAGGAGCATTTTAGAATACTGTTCCAGTGTTTGGTCACCTATTTATGGTATTCACATAAATAGATTGAATCATCCAACGTCGCTTTTTTGAGAGTTCTCTGTTCTAGATGTGGCTTAAGGTGAAAATTGCTGAATATATGACCGCCTTAAGAATTCTCACTGATGAGTCTTCAGAAAGAGACAAATACCGATTCAACAATTTTGTATAAAGTCGTTCACGGACACTTGTGCGAACTTGTAAACCAAATAGACATCAAGGTACCTATTCGCTCAGTACGCATCTCAATTATTTAGTGGGCCAGGAACCAAACAATGTGGCCAAAAATTCCCCTTTGTTAAGGATGATGCAGAATAATCATTGCTCTCACACTGACTTTAACTGTTCATTATGTTCATTTAAAAAATCTATTGGGTGAGTGTAATTCATGTCATCATTTTCGTGTTCGTTCATCTTTGCATGTTTGCTATTGGGTGAGTGTAATTCATGTCAATCATTTTTCGCTGTTCCGTTCATCTTTGCATGTTTGCTATTATTTGTTAAAAATGCTGTGTACAATCTGTAATTGGGATATACATTTAAAAAGTTATGTCTTATGCTGTATTACGGATGATTTAGTTTTATTCTGTTGTGTTACCTAATAAATATAATAAAAAAATAAAATAAATAAAATAAATAATAATAATAAATTATAGCTCGTACATATATTACGGTCCGAAATAAAAAGAGATGAGAAAATCGGAGGACTGCGATAGGTTGAATAGTATTCATTATCCAGCGCGCCCACACCACCATGCCTACACCGCCCTCTGCTACGCCGTCCGCCGTGAATATGCCTAACCAAATTTAATTGAAAATGATTTTTTTTTTATATTTTGCATAATTGCAATTTTGCTCGATTTAATCCTGTATAAAATGATAATAATTGGTTCAAAATTTTGTCAGTTCACACATATGTTTTTCTTTTGTAAAATTGAGAGATACTTTTTAAGTATTTTGCGATGATAATGTTGCAATAATCCTAACCCACGATTAAGGTAATTGTGTATCACTTTAAAGTAGTGTTGTTTACATCAATTATTCACTAAATTTAGTGCAGTTATTCGTCGCTTCTATTAAAATCACAACCCTTTAAAAGTTAACGACCAAATTATTGCAGCAACGGGAGAACTTGCTCGCCAACATCTAGTGTAATTATATTCTTAAAACTTTGTTCATGTTCTGATCCGATAATGTTTTGTAAATAATATCAAAGAGTTTCACAAAGCTCTCACATAATTATGTTAAACTAAGGATACATAGTAATCTCCAAACACTAGCGTATACATAAGGCAATAAAAACACAATCTTTAAGTTTAAAAAGTCTAGATTGAGGGGTCCTTTAAAATAAATAAGTACTTAGTAGAAGTTATATTCATATTCATTTATTCACTCATATTTGTACAGTACAATAATAATGTTGTGAGAGGTGTTAAACATGTTACAAATACGCCTTTTTTAGGCATTGTGATGAGATTAATACTAAGACAAAAAAATATATTTTTAACTTTAATTTAAGAATGTATTTTTTTATGTGTGTTTGTAAAACTCGCCCAACAAAAACTTATGTACCTATATTTAATCAATTTTCACGAAAATGGTTGACAGCCTATTTTTAACTTTATGATTTTGCCCTGGAGGTGACAGGCCTTTTCACACAGCGTAGCTAATCGTAACAGAAGATTGAGCCGTAAACGACAATGCGGACCCAATCCAGATCGGTGGGTGTTATCGACTTCCTCCTAAGAAAGTAATCGCATAATATTCCTTGCTAAGCATGGAGGGACTCGAGATAATATTTCGGTCACCCATTTGATGATCATCAATGTGTATTGCGATAATTGCTTTACTTGAATAATCACCTACCGATGCCATCAAAACCTCAGCCTTTAACTTGTTTATATAGCTTTATGAGAATATATTTATTTTAGTTGCCATAACTTACTCATTACAGTAGTAAAAGATTAATTGTTACTATGCCGAGAAGGTTGTTATTACTATTTCACAGTATTAAAAACCCTTTGAAATGAAACGAGTATGTATTTTATTAAACACTTAAGTGGGCACTTGAGTTTGTCTCACGGCAAATTAACCTAAATTGCCGCTCATTAGGAAAATTTGATGTTGTCTGTTTGTTACATAACCTAGATACTCAGCCAGCATACAATCGGTGTAGATATATACATTTATTATAGCTCCCGGTGGTGCCGCACTCAGGCATAATTAATCATAAAATATGTTACTTTAGGAAGGCGCAGGGGATTCCAGATATCTGTGATTTGTAGTAGGATTAAATGGATTATTTAACCCAATTTTTCTAACGTAAACAATGTTGGGCGAATGAGACCGTACCTCATAAATAATGGACGATGGGTGACGTGCATATTCCCGTTATACTTTACATTCGTTGCGGCTTTGACGAATGAATCAATAATGTGAAGTTGTTATTTTTTGCTGGCTTAGGAATACGTTTTTTAATGTTATGTAATATATATATGTAACTGTCAAATCAATATTATCTTTGTCAAGTTTGCAATCTATGATTTAGTTACCCGTTTGTGAGAGTAAGTTGGAAATTGGGATGAAGGCGATAAATTAATGTGAGAAAGCAATGCTCAGCCGTTCATGTTGTCACCACACCACCTTCACACACCTTCTGTTTGAGTGGGTGCTTTAAGAGACTTTTAGCTTATGAACAAATATTATCATTTTCTATTCTTTCTTCTTTCTGCCAAAAGGTGTATACTGCATAACATAGCCGCCATAGCCGTACTTATCGTCTGTTTTTAATTCATTTAATAAAGAGTTAATATAATACAAAGTTTTTTTTAAAACATAAAATATGTTTCGCAACAACACAGTTTGTATTTGAAGATGTAATGTACAGAGCTCAGTTCATAACCTATGCAATTCCATCAAATTTGTTTAGCACTTTCTATATGGGACACGGCCGACATTTGATTCACTCGTTGTTGAATAGCCAGATGAATAGCGGAGATAGCCTTTTGAATATATAAGCTAGGCTAGTCGATATAGCAAACAGTCTGATGCTGAAATAGACTTGACTTGCTGATTACAGGACTGCAGTTACCGTTGCATTATGTTAAATTTCATCTACAATATCACTTTATATCATACTTCTCATAAAAAAAAAACTATGATATTTTACGTCAGAAATAACGAGTGAAAAAAAACTTTTTCCTGCGTTCATATCTTCATCAGCTATTGTTTGTTCGCAATAACAATCTTAATATACTCATTCATTAGTTTCCCATTGCCAGAGGCCAGTTACACTTCGAAAATGTTATTTTTATTTTGTTTATATTCCTATAAATAAAATTGTCTGTTTGTTATATTTTACAATTTTCTTCTTCATGCATTCGTTTTATTTTCAGTTTGTCTTTCTTTTTGTTCCGGGTAATCTCTAAAATGGCTGGACAGATGTGGACGGGATTTTTGGCAGGTAGCTGATGTAAAAAGAAAAGCATGGACTAATTTTATATACGATAACCTTTATTCAGAAAAACAAAATAATGTTGTTCCCCGCGACAGCCGTGCGTCGCATGAGCTGCGCGTTTTAACATGACTTAAGCTTATGTTGTACTACGGTAGAATATCTTATTCAAATTCAGGTTAATCAACTGATACCACGGGTAACACCGCGGGGCTCAGCTAGTTCCCAATAAAGATCATGATATATTAATTGATATGACTGAAGAGAATGAGTTTGGTTTAAGTAGTAATAGTTTAACGACCGATGTGGTTTAATGGTTGAGATTCAGTGACCAAAGCAAGGATTGTCTACATGAACATACATAAGAGTATGTTCATGTACATGTGTTTGAATAGGTCTGAGTGTGTTCCAAGTCTGTGATTTGAATTTATTTTCTATATGAGGCTTGTGCTTTCGTTTTGAAACGGATGTGGCAACATTGAACTTGAATCCAAACTTGAGGCCCGTTAGCATTCCATGTTTTATGTTCGCGATGCATATTTTTACCTACTATGGTCGTAGACCTGTACGAAATAACAAATTTTCATGACCACAATTCCTACCTAAAATTATTATATCAGTGATCGTATACACAACTAATATATTTTATATATAAGGTCTGTTGAAGAGTTAGGTCTACATTTTGTATTAATATTGTTTGTAATTCAGAATAAGGATTAGTCTTCTGAATGAAGCATTTCCGTGGTGCAGTAAAACCCCCATAATTCTAGGGTATAGAGCAGGGGCGTCGTAAAGAGATGTCTTTATTTTAGTGCGAAATAACATTTTGGCAAAATAAAGGCAGAATAAATGTGTTAGAAAAAATAAAAGAAGAATTTAAGAAAACGTGTAGATTAGACCAGACCGTTATAACCTACTAGGTACGGTGTTCCAGAGGCATGGTTTCAACGGCGATATGAATTTCCTTTACTAATGTATTAATTACATTTTAACGAAATAAAATTTTGGTATTATGTATATTATTTATATAATACCAACATTTTATTTCTATTAGAATAAGAAAATTAATTATATTGATGGTATTATTTATTATTCCCAAACATAAATTTAATTTGCAGTCGTCTTACCGTTAAATGCTCTTCTACTACGAATTACCCAAAATGTAGGTCCTACACAAGACCCTCTATGAGAGAGAATGAAGTCAATATTTATCAATAATTTGAACTTCCGTTTCTCATTCAGTTTCCAATGCACGCCACTCGTAAACCTACACGGCTGTCATAAAGATGGGAAGCGCCCTGTCATGGTATCTAGCAAGAACATCGCCGAACATTAATTAAAGTTACGAGTTTCGGCGATACGCAGAGCCGTGCGGGGCTTGGTCGGCACGCCCAGTGGCACGCACCAAGAAAGGGCTGTACATAGGGATGTGACGATACCTTAGTATTTGTAGGTCCAATACGAATACGGATATTCTTATTGAACCAAATCTTCTAAAAAGTACTGAGTATAGATAGATACGCAAATAATATCAAGTGTTATAGAAGTTGCACTTCTGTATTTTGGGGATAAGAGTACTGTATGTATTAGTTATTTTATCGGGTATGAGAATAACAGGCGCAGGGTAGTGTTGACGGAAAATGCAGTGGGACGTTATAGGCTGATGATGATATATTTTATCATAATGTTTTTTATATTAAATAAGCTAATATTGATCGCGTATGTTTCGGCTGCATATCCGCATCTACTTGTTCGGCACATCACTAGTCGTAATATCGACACAAAATTGTTTACTCGCAACGTTACAACACTTTATATTGTTGACTGCGTGTTTCAGGAACAGAGTATGCTTATGACTTAGGGATTGAGACGGCCGTCTTTAATTTTATTTGCGATTTTGATGTGTAAAATCCTAACATTATGATTATGATTGCCTTATACGAGTATGAACTTTATAAAAATTTGACAAAAAGTTTTTGTGTTGATTACAGTAAAATTACGTGTACATTTTTACTTTTTTAAATGGAACTAATTTTCTAAAAATAAAGCAAATAATCCGTTTAATTGTGGGATGATTGTTCTCTTTCTTAAAATCAAATTATTCATCAATATTCAGTTACTGTGCATATTAAAGAAACTTATCATGTAAAGATATCGTCTATCTTTCTTTTCAGCTTCGAACATAATTATATGAAAAGCAATAAATGTGAAATAGTTTTTACTAGGTGGTAGACTCGATACTGAGTCGTCTAGGTAGGTACCACCGCAGTGCCAGATATCATCCCGTGAAACAGGCTATGTGTGTTTCGGGATGAGGGCACTGTAGCTAGTGAAATTACCGGGTATATAAGACCTAACATCTGTTGTCTCGGGTGACGGGCGCAGTGCGGCATTGATGGAGGATAATAACTGTCTATCAGTTGTTGGTCTCCTTTAGTGCCGCTTTGTCATGGTCTGGCGTATCACTTACCATCGGGTTAGCGTCCGGACCGTCCTGTACACTTATAATAACATAAAAAAAGATGATAATTAAATATTTTATAATTTATGTGTACAGTAGCAACTTTAGATAATAATAATTTCAATAAATGATCAACCAAATTATGACGTCCTTCTGTTCGTCTAGCCTTCCCGATTGGAAAATATGAATATAATTTTATAAATGTAACCATTACGGAAAATTCAAGACGGCAATAGGTTTTCACCACAAAACCGTATGATAGGCAGGGTAGCTGTGGAAACATGTTTTTCAATCAGGATATTTCAAGGGAAAAAACGCCAGTCTTTAATCAGCGTACTATCAAAGTTTTAGGAGGCATTCCGGAATGAAGTATTTTCGTCACGCCTATCCAATTTTATCGTTATACGAAAATATCATCTTAAGCTGTAAATATATTCTAACCCACCTAATTTCACAGAGAAATATTTAGTAAGGTTATCGATAAATACAAATTATTGCCTGTCTATTGCTTGCCGTAATCCCGGGCACGTAGAAAAAAGGTTCTTTCACGTTTCTTTGCTACAATATGACTGGTATAGGCACATTTACGGCGATTTCAACTTGTAGTGCGCAAGGATGAGTTATCAATGCCATAATATTGAATCATATATCGAGTATGAAATAAGATATCTACGAGAAGTATTTGCAGCGAAGTTATAAATATTACAAGCACTTATTTGTTCTGAATTAATAATGCCGATTTCTGAGGTAAAAATCTTTTCTTTTACTGCAGACTGTTATATAGGGATTATTCTGTTCATGAATTCATAATTTCTTTATTGGCATTCTTCGTGTTTTTCGGGTTATTTGGGCATGACATCTGATTGTTATTACTTGATAACACTCAGAGGTTTACGAAGAGGTAGGTTCGACAGTGAGTCGTCTAGAAAGATGTCCCTCTCAGATCTCAGTAAGTTTTTCACACCGTCATAATAAATAAATAAACAAATGGGCAGATGTTAAATACTTACAATACTCACAATGAGGTGAGGAGGAGGAAAATCCTTGACCATAAGTGATCCACATAAGGTTCCGTAGCCAAATGGCAAAAAAGGGAACCCTTATACATAGATTGGTCATGTCTGTCTGTCCGTCCGTACGTTTTTCTTCTAAACTAGTGCTAATGCTACAGTGTTCAAATTTTGTATGTGTATGTATGTACTTTGTAAACTGCTATAGGGATTAACAAGAAACTTGAAAAAAAAATGTTTTCATTGAACCCACACGTGTAAATTATCAATGTTTAAGTCTTGAAAAATAATATTGAGGTTTCTAATATTATTTTTATGAATTTAATGATTACGCGAGAGGCACTTTCAAAGTGGAAAAAAGTGTGTCTCTTCTTTCTCTAAAAAATGCCCAAATCCGAAGTTCGACACCCGCTTTAGGAAATTCTTATTACTCTCGTGTAAATACTGAAGATTTTAAGGCTATCTGCGGCTAACAGCACTAAAAACAGAGAGAAAATACCTTACCTGTATGCTATAGAGGGCGCTGTCATAGAGAACATGGAAGGTGAGAAAGAGTGAAAGAAGTGTGACAGAGAGGAGGGCCGCGGCGAGCTTCGGCCGCGACACTCCCACCACCAGCACGCAGTCCGCCAACTCGCCCTCTGCCGGCCGGAATGAGGAACGTGGCAACCATCTGTGGACAAAATAACACCTATAGATTTTATGTTTCTAACTATTGCCACTCGTTTACCTATTGCTACTTTTTACTTTCTATGATTTAGTTACAGATAATTCTTATATATCTAATTTATCCAGGCTGTCTGCTGACTTCATACCCTACATTTATACCTGCCAAAAAAGTCCTGTCAAATCTGTCCAGCCATTTCAGGGATAACCCGAAAAACAGACAGAAAAACATTTAATTTTGGTGTATATTCATATGCGGTAAAAAACAGTGGTAACAACAGTTATTTGCAAATACATATTCCGAACAGAATTTTATTGATATGTATAGATTTGACTCCTATATGTAGGTAATAATTACATTTGTTGTGTAAATGTATAAACATATTATGTTATTTAATACATACATATATTTTTGCTATTATTATATTGTATTTATTCTTATAAGTACTTGAACACTTTTTATGTGGTGACGGCAGATAAGAATGCAATGATCACTCTCTACTCTTATTCCTCGTTTAGAGGATAGCATTATGTTTAAGGGAGAATTTAACCAAAATTAAGCGATATATTTTACCGGAACACCGTTTTTGCGTAATGTAGCCGGAGTTTCTAATATCTTAATAAGTATTTTTTAAACCTGGTATCGGAATACAACTTCTTCAAGCGTAAGGTTTTATTTTAATGAGGCGGAAGCCATAACCCTGTGAAACGGCCAAATGATTGTGAAACTTGGCCTTATCTGGTTTGTGTTGACAATTGATGCGATATCTTGTTTGGCTTTGGAATAATAGCTTTCATTACTTTACAAAAGTTCTTAATATATTTTTGTAGACTATCCTATTCGGGATATATAAATATACTGCAATATTAAGGTGCGTCAATGTAAGTTTTGTATTAAAATTATCTATGAATGGGATAAAAAGGATACCTGTAAAGCATTTAATCACCCTCTAACCATCTATGTTAGATCCCCATGGTGGTCATCCATCATTATGGATGGAACCAGTGTGGTGAGTAACGAATGTTGTCTTTAGAAAACTAGTGCAGCAGTGGACAATAAGGCAGTATTAAACTGTCTATTTTTAGATAAACCTTAGCGAGGTGTACTGAAGACATTAAGATTTTTTTTTAAAAGTACGTTAACAAAGAGCTTTGGCTGAAAATATTAGTGTAACAGTGTTATTTTTAGCAGTTGTTTAGGCGTTTCACCTGCACAATGTTTTAGTAATTGCTAGAAGTTATTTATTATCGTTTCTATGAACTAACTAGACGTTTCTTGTGTATACATATTTGTATATTATGATGTTTTTGTAACTATCCTTGTGATTTTTTTGTTTTTCATGATAGTCCGTACGTACATATCATAAAAAGAAATAGTTTGAGAATAATAGCAAATACTCGTAAGTAGAGTATTCATTTTTAATAATTTCTACACTTACAGAATATCAAGAGGCAAAGATTGCGAGCAACTCTTGTAGGCGGCCTCCGGCCGGTGGTGCTTGCCTTGCGTCTGACTCATCTGCACCCTCGACTCCATGCGGCTCCCATCGATATATCTTCACGTATCACGCGTCCGCATCACGCGCATTGTTGCGGTTACACTGCTGCATCACAATGTAACTGACGATTTCTTTTCTCAATATCCCTGTTTTGAACCTGTAACAATTTTTTTGGGTTATGTATGATTGAGTCTGAAAGCCATCTGCGCACGGCACTTGCCCAATAAGTTTTGTGGGATTTCGGTGGAAAACAGCGATAAGTCCTTCCGGAAAAACTTTAAATTTAAGCTTTAAATGTTGGTTTAACTAAGATAACAGACTAATTACCTATAAGCATTACCGTCTACGTAACGGAATTTAAAGCATAGGCCGTAGCCCAACCAGATGGACGGATGACCTAGTTAAGGTGGCTAATGTATGAATCTACGTTTGGCCCGCATGTTCAAGCTTTTCCCCGATAACTGCGTAGTATGTAAACATGGGCTGCTTCAACCGGAGTGGTGGCATCACTCCGCAACCTCGCAAAAAAATCAACATGGAATATCATTGCGATGTCTCTCGCCGAGTAAATAAGATAGCGGGGTCTTTAAAACCCTCGTTGCCCTTCCTAGACTTTCTTTGTCCTCTTCCTCTTCAATGTTCGGCAACGCATTCGTCCAAAGGACCAAGTTTTCATGATTGGCGGTATCTTATATATATATTTATTTCTTTGGACGTTGTATGGCATGTGAGGTAGCAGTATAAAAAAATATTGTAGACAAGTATCATATTTGCAAAAAGAAAATTTTCAAAGACTTGGTATGCGTTAAGCATATTTCCCTCATTAATAGAACTCTCGCTAAATATGTTGACAATTCAATGAAGATTTTTTTTTACCAGGCACAGATCGTGCCTATTTTATAAATTTATAATGTCGCCTATGCGTTTATTAACTTTAATGTAAACTTTTTAACGCACCACCGTAGTAATGCATTTAGTATAAGTATTTTACAAGATGTAATGTTAAAAATGATTGTCAGTTAGTATAAGTATTGCAAACTTGTCAAGTCTTTACTATACAATTTCGCCACTGTTCTTTGGTCTCATTATCAGTAGCATTGGTAGAATGTAGGCAACGGTTGTCATTATCACCAGGTGAACTGTTAGATTGGACACTTTAAAATTTTATTAATACACGGGATTGAAATGTTGGTTGTTTTATACCATAGTACGAATCCCCGCTAGCTTCGCCGACACCTGAAAAGATAGAGAAGATCATTTTAAATCACTCTCACTAAACGTTACAAGTAACCACACATATTAGTACTTAATATTATTAATTATGTAATCTTACATATAATATAAGTTACTCCTTTTTTATTTACAACTGGAGAGCGTTTGACTACCATCTCACCTGATGGAAAGTGATGATGCAGCCTAAGGTGTATCACGCAAACTCAAATTATGCCTATATTCTCTTGCCTTATTCTTATACTTTAATATTGCCCTATGTGTTTATCTTTTTGTTATGTTTCACGTTACATATTAATTACTTTGGGCGTGGTTCAGGGTTTAAATTTGCCGTAACGGTAGGGAACTGGTAAGAATACTTCACCTTCCTTATCCTTCCGGCGGGTGCCATAAGAGATGACTTAAGTGCATGAAAAATTAATAATGTGGACCCTTATTTCAGCAGTAGACTATAAAAAATAAATAATAAGTAAAGTAAAAATGTAATTTAGAATTTACAGAACAAGATCTGTAAGTCTTGAACGTCATAATGTCTATACAACCATTTGATTTTTTTTGAGATTACTACCATATGAAATGACATTCAGTTCTAGCGATATTAAAGTAAATAAATCACTTATTCAACTTAGACCAAAAGAAGGCAAGATACACAGTAATAATTTTTTTTTAGTCCTATAAAATATTTACATTATTTTATTAATTGGTATACTAATATTTGTGCATCGCATCTTAATTTTTTTTTAATTTTATTGCTAAATATATAATAAAATTACAGTAGACGCCACTAAGGAGGGCTCTTAATAATACTATAGTTCCTTTTGGTGCTCAAACCAACCGCATATACAACATCCTTACGAACAATGCTGTCAACAGATATGTAGGAAGTTTTTTTAAGTATGTTTACAAATAATGATAGTAAAATTAATTGTACCCGGTATACGTCCTTACTTTTAAGGTACTTCAAGGTTCTTAAATAAACTATTTTCTTTTTTAATTCCATTAGGGCAAACAAGGAAACACCATTTACGTTTTCATTGTATCTCAGATACCGTGAGAGTTATTTTTAAATGGTACGCCGAATAAAGCAATTTCAAACGTCGCCGAACCTTGAACAACCCTTCCAGACACGCAGATAACGCGAACAATTACTTTTGACATGGAAAACTCTGTTACCAAGAGCATTAACATTTAACTATAAAACTACCCAGCACGAAGGTATCGTGTGACTCCGAAAATCACAGTCCCAAACGTAGCCCCTGTATCGTAGTTTACAAAGGTTTACGGCTTTGCGGTGAAATAAGTTCAGTTTACACGTTTTCACCTTTGTTATTCAGGCTACATACAGGCCACATAGCTTCAGAGTGAAAGGGTCGCAAGCTAGACTTACGGGTCTAGTTTCACTAGCCACGAACGAATGTCTATGATGACTATGCTAGCAGGACTTTGGACTGCCCTCAATGGGGATTACGTCTCTTTGTTAGTTGTTTTGTAGGTCACTTTACCTGTTTTGATTTTAGTAACTGAAAATTTCTGTTAAGCAAATGTGAACTCTGGATGCTATTCATAGGGGAGAAATTCCCTTAGTCACCACACGGTTTGGCAAGCGGTGATCGGAGTGTTATTCAGTACACAGGATGTTATTGCGGTGGTGGAGGCTAGATGAGAAAATGAAAGACCGGGATACCTGGCGCAGATTGGGGGACCTAAGTCCAGAAGTGGACTGCAATAGGTACCTAGAGAGACAGAGAAATATGAACTTTATGAGTAGTTTTGACGACCCATTTGGTGTTGCGGTTAAGAAGTCGGTTGCAACACCAAGGGTTCCGGGTATTGTGTAAACGATGGGGGTCACATCTTCAATATGAAAAAACCCTCTTTTAAATAATTAAGAATAAAAAAAGGGTTCCTTGTTCGATCCCCGGGTAGTACAAACATTTGTGTGCATGAACATGTCTGTTTGTAATGGTCTGAGTGTTTTCTATGTATAATATGTATGTATTTACGAAAAAAAAATGTATATAAGTATATTTATCCGTTGTTTACTACCCATAATACAGGCTTTACGTTTAACTTGGGGCTAGATGGCGCTGTGTGAATGTCGGTGGATATTTATTTATTGATTCAATTTACTTTCATCCAGGCGTACTGCAAAAAAACAACTATGTGGGGTTGACGTCTTCCGTATTTGGACTCATTGAATGTGAATACGGAGGACGTCAACAACATGCTTCCACACACTACGAGTAAATAAGCTTTTTCTGGATAAGACCAGTATTTTTAGCAGAAACACAGGTTGTGTTCAATATAAAGGCCATTATAAGGAATTTTCTAAATAATAAGGAACGTTAGTGGATAAAAAATAATAATAAGATATAGTTAATATTTTTACCTAAATTACACTAAGACGCTTAAATATAATACTTAAATTTCCGAATTGATACCAATAATTATCACCGTGGAAATCAAANGTTATGGTAGTAATAATTAATTCATAATACTATAACCACTTTTGTCATAAATCCTTTAGCAAAATAGAAGTTTGGTTGTTAAATAACGTGAAATTTCCTTTAGACATCTAATCCCCGTAGCCCAAACCGTTAAGAGTTTAACGAAGGTCGCCTAACTAAATTAAACATTATATATTTGCATTGCAGCATAAAAACGAACTTCCTTCGTCTACATAAAGTAGCTTTTACGATGCCACATAAAACATCCTGCTCTTTCTAATATTCCTCCATTTTAATAGTGTTACCAGATGCCCTCCTTTATTTTGAACACTTCAAATATTACCAGTACTGTGCGGAAGGGTTTAAATAAAATGATAGCCAGAAGATTGTGTCTGTTATTTTAAATTGGATTTTTAAAATTTGATTTACTGCCTGAACAAAAATTACCACAAACAGGAAACTTCATAAATGAAGTATTTTCGATGTGATTTAATATTGAAACTTGCTTTAATTAGCCCAAAAAAAGGCCTATCACCTCATCGAAAGTCACAGACATTCCTATTAATTAGATACAATGTGTGTCAAAAATGCAATGGTGGGTATTGACGAATACCATAATTATCCGCGAACAACGGCTTATATCTACAGAATCTCGGAGATACATGAGGTAATAATAATATTATTTTGGTTGTCAACCTGAAGATTGACTATTGCGATAGCTGCTTTACTTGTGGAACCGTTAAAAAAACACGTTAGCTGCCAACCAAAGTGCATACACGTAAATAAACTTTTACATGTTTCTAAACCTTTAACAATGAATTTAAGGGATCTCTTAGAACTGGGCTGTTCGGTCAACCCTCTAAAGAATCCCCGTTAAATGTTTACTATTCACTTTTCCCTATGTTGTAAACTCCAAAAAGTGTACCATTACACGGCAAAACCACGAGACACATTTAAAAGTAGGCACTTTTAACACGGGTCGTATTTTAATTTATCCGAAGCAATTACTGAATTGCATGAAATGGTATTCAAGGCTATATATACGGGCGAAAGCGGAAAACGGTGGAATACATTTGAGACTTAAAAGTCGCTGTTAAGCTGGTGTAAGCCATTTGCGCAATATTTTATTATTTCTTGGTTTAAAAAAAAATAGTGGTGGTAAGTTGCCGTTAAATTATAGGTGGTAATTCTAAATGCTAATTCTAAATGCTACTATGTTGTTCAAGCGGATGAGGAAAGCGGAGGACCGGAATATCCCGCGAAAATGGGGGAGACCTATGTCCAGCAGTGGACTGCTATAGGTTGAATTCAATTCTGGACCTTAAAACTCTTAAAAAGTGGTAGACTCGATACTAAGTCGTCTAGGTAGGTACCACCGCAGTGCCAGATATCATCCCGTGAAACAGGAGTGCTATGCACTTTTGTGTTTCGGGATGAGGGTACTGTAGCTAGTGAAATTACCGGGTATAAGAGAACTAACATCTGTTGTCCCGGGTGACGAGCGCAGTGCGGCATTGATGGGGGATAATAACTGTCTATCAGTTGTTGGTCTCCTTTAATGCCGGTCTGTCATGGTCTGGCGTATCACTTACCACCAGGTGAGCGTCATGACCGTCCTGTACACTTCTAACATAAAAAAAATACATAAACCATTAGAATTTTGAAAATACGATACTAAGAATACCGTTTCTGGATTTGGTCTCCGTGCATCATGAGAATAAATATTTGTCTGTATGACTGATGTATGACTTTCTATATATAATGTTACATTCGCATCACATAACGCTCAAATCATCTGACCACGGAGGCATATACTTCGGGAATATAACAAGAATATCTCGTACGTGGTTTTATATAGGAAATAATAATGAAGAAAGTTATGTTTATGCTGAGTGATTAGTAAGAATGATTTATTTTTCATATCCGATGTGGCATTACCGATCATTAATTGGGTATAACAAATAACAATGACTGTAACTATAATAAATAATGGAAACAATGTTAGACTTACCAATTCAATTTCGGTTATTAATAATAATAACAAATTTTATTTATTAAATAACCAAGACTCATATGTGTTAGTAAATTTTTTACTTAAACTATACTATATCATTATTATATTTAAACAAAACAAAATTTAAACTATTAAAAGAAAATACGTGAATTATCCATGTGCCAACCCATTGGCCTTGGCACAGCAATGATTTACATACGCACAGTCTAATCTACTGGCAATCATGTTCAGAATGCCGTTGCATATATATTTAAGTAATATAAAGCTATGTATCTATACAATTCTAACTATAATAATTATGAGGGTGTTAATTACGTCCCTTGTTGGTTGTCCACCTCCCTTAAGGTTATTAACTTGGAAGGATCCTGGACCATAACCCATCGCGCGGCCCATTTGTGCGAGTTTGGGTTGCATGATGCACCACGAATTACGTTTCTTCCAAACTACCTTAAATTTATATAGACTAAGTGAATTAATAATTTTAAAGGTAAAGAGTTTATTTCACCGAATTGCATAAAGTGTGTTCGCTTAGCGTTTTTATGTATATTCTCGTATTTATAAACATACTGACATAAACTTTAGTATATATAATTAGGTTGGCAGACTTACATACAATAAGATGAAAGAGGCTTGCGTCTCTTTATGACGTTTAGGTCCACTTTTATTGTTAGTTTATAAATTACAGAAACCATTATTATTTTTGATCCAGCTGTCATTGCTTCTAGGAGTTATGGCCATTTATTATGTTTAACTGATGCAAATAACATAATGTTCAAAATGTATACGTACACCAATTTTTGACAATACTACGTGAAATGAGCCTATTAAAATGCAAATTGAAATACCAAAAACGCGTCACGACGATCAGCGTAATTTAACGTGATCGCTGCAGTTAATAGCTTTAAAAATGGCAGATATCATTTTTATCGAACTTCAATATTAATAACTTTATATCTCGTAAAGTTCATGGTGGCAAAGTCAATTACTAGACAAGGACTCTCACGAGAATTCTCGTAATTGACGGTTCTAAAGACATTTACACAGCGCCTTCTAGCCCCAATTCAAACAACTCTTGTGCTATTGGAACTTGAAAACGTTTAGACATACTTATATGAAATTTTCTGATAAAATAACATACACAATTATATCAATAAGACTATTAACCTACATGAAGATATATAAAAGCAGACAAATGATTACATTGCACGGGGATTGAATCTGAAACCTATGGTGTTGTATCGGACTATTGAGCCATTACAACATTCGATATATTTAAGTTTTAAAAGACTTGCTAATGAGCCAATAACTAAGGCCCATGTTGTATAACGAAACTCAACGTTAATATTTACTGAAATTTAGTTAGAAAGGGATGGTGCTATTTATCGTATAGAACTCTCTTTCTTACTCTACTTCAGTGAAAATCAAGGGGATCAACGCCTGAGTCCTGTTCTAGAATATGGGCCTTATTCTATAAGTAATACATTTTATTAACTTATCACTATCACAGATACATCAGTGATAATATGAGTAAAAAACGAAAACAGCAAAAAGTCTACCATGGAAAGCTTTACAAAGGTTTTTTATTTTTTTCTATATAATATTGTGCCATATCTGTATTATAATTACCTATAAATAAACTACTAAGTTTACGACACATACATGGATACTAATCCAAACCGTTTAGTCTTGAATCAATCGAAGTGAAGTTCTGAAGTGAGTTCTGTACATATATTCTAATAAACATAAAACGCTTTTAAACTTAACGATAGTTAGAAACAAATTTATAGTGTTCTCTTCGGACTGAATTTTTCCAACTCGAATTCTTAAGTCCGACCAAGCACAAGACTAATTTATTACCGGATCTAAACCGTTCTAAAAGTCTGGGTATATTGCTGATGGCTATCCACAATATCCATTTAATAATACACGTAGGCTAAACTCATCAAACTAGAATGTTCAGGTAGAGTTTTATGATACCAATAAATAAGGTCATGCATAAGTGTACTTCAGCGTAGAAAGGGAAGTTATAATACAACTATAAGGCTATTAAAGACACTCTGATAATAAATTAACCAATGTCTGAATTAATTCAACTCTTTGACGTAAGAGGGAATTATATTATTAAAGATACGCAAATTATATCCGATTATTTACTATTCTTATTAGTTGCATGTGGACTTATGACATGTTAGCCAGTAATCATTCGTAGTAGGTTCTATTTAATAATGTATTTTATTATAATTTAAGAAAAACCTGTTCACATTGAGTGCCATATTATAGACCTAGTTTAAGTAAGTTCGGAAATCGGCTTATACAAATATAATGCAAATAAGTTGTTATTACCACCCTGCAAATAAATGTGCACGTTCAGGCTTTGGATATTGTTAACATTATTTTAGCTCATGAGTTAATTCGTCTTTTGCCTTGTAAAATATGTTGATGATATTACAAAAATAAAACGGTAACAAAAGTCTCTCGTATAAATATACGCCAAATAAACGAGCACAATATGACCTCTCAAGGGAGAGAGTTTGATCCTTTGTTTTTCATAATTTGTGAGTTTACCCAGAACAGCGAATTATTCAATATCACTCGGCTTGGCGGTTGACAGATCACATGATACTCTATTAATAACTGTCTTTGAGGCGTTATTATTACAAGGTTTCATTATTCTAATTTGGAAACCCGATGAAAGTTATTACGACGTAGGTAATATTAATGTTAATTTTAAAGTGACAACATTGTATTTTGTCAGCAAGCCTCCTAATAAGTATAATAGGATCCGTTTTTTCTGTTGACCTTTAAACTTTCATGAAAATAATAGCCTTGCAATTTTTTTTATTATTTTGAAGTTTTGTATGTAAATTCTCAACCCATACAAAACACAAATTAGGTATTTAACACTAACTCAAAATTTTATTAAAACATATATTTTTTAACTTCGGTGTACAATTATATTTATGATCTAAAAGTTATGTCAATTATTACAATCTACCCATGTAAAAAAGTAGACAAAAGCAACACGCAATATTAAAGAAACCTTATTTCTTTTACATTATAAATCTTGTTTTATTATGTTTGGTTTCGTAGCAGTCAAATATCACGTTTGTACGTTCACTAAAAAAGCATATTTAATTTTTCTCTAAATATTTAAATGCCCAAGCTTTTCATTCGCAATAAAAAAAAGATTTCAGAATGTTTCCGTAGTCACGCTAGAAACACATAAAGACAAGTGCAATAAGTTTTCTTTTTCCTTCTTTTCTACGTTGCAGCAGTTTCAATGTAAGCTGACCTTGGACAGTGTTGTTTGAATATACGAGTCTCAATTACTTGGGGTGTACGCATAAAATTTAATCCTCTGGCTCAACTGCATTCATAATGCTAGCCGCTTTATGGCGTTAATTTGAAAGGAAACTGCGCTTTTGCAAGCGCGTGACCTTGTAACGGCGGTTCTAATGGAATGAACTTACAATTGCAACCACTGAATAAATTAATCCTTGTGAACATAAAACGCAATACTGGAGTATTTTCATTAGAGGTTCGTGTCAGGGTTTTTATACTATTTACTGCTACAGCGTTTTTAATTTTCTTTCCGTGCAGTAGAAAAATTATGATTTTGCAGCTTTTCTATTATAAGTGTATGAAACAATGAATGATTGTTCAAGTTGTTTCAGTTCTTTTTTTTCGTACTTTAGAGAGGCCATGTGGCATAATTTAGCATACCTTAGCACTAAGACGAGTAAGACATTTAAGGTAATCTTATATTTATCACTCTTACGTCTCGTCTCTAAAATTGTTTATTGCATTCATTTTGAATTTTCAGTTATTTTTCATCCATTACAAATTGAAATTGTACAAATAATAAGTTATAAAAAAACAGCTTACTATGTGTATTTATTTTTTACTCATTCGTACTTTAATCCTTTGATAGAAAATACGCTACCAACAAAAGATTTTCCATTGTTTCTGGATTCCTGGTGATCAACGGGTTAAAGGTAATTTCACATAACTAACATCAATATCTAATAATAAAGGCCCCATCGGGGTTTTGAGCTTGAAAAATTTATAATATCGGTGGCAGTGGCGGTCGGTGAAGGTCAGGTCAAGGCCTGTGCACCGGTATTAATAGGTGCATGTAAGGCCGCGTTATGTGACCGCTATTCTCGCTAAGGCCACATGTATAAGTTACAGTTAGCAGTTAAATATAATAACAAGGTCCAAAACTGGCAAGGTAGAAGCGAGTAATCAGGAACTGTCCACATCCTTTATCCAGAATTTAAATCCAAGTATGTACTTTACTTTATGAATGTACTTTTATATAGTTACATTTACATGGGTTGCAAATATATTTCATACAAATTTAGCCTAAGCTTAAAATTTTCGCGATTCGATCAAAATAAGTTTTGATTTGCATCAATGAATAGGATCATTTTGATCTCAGTGATGTTCTCTAGGAAATTACCTTCCAGATAATGGTTTTTCGTTCTTCCTCTCAGAAAACATATTTGATATACACCGCAAAAATATAAGTATCAAAAAAATATGTGAAAAATAGTCATTAAACCTCTTTAGATGATACTATTCTTCATTGTTGTTCTAACCTCTATTTGCATTACTGGCACCAAAAGACCGGAACTTAACTGTATGCATACCTAATTATGTTTTGACAAAAAAAACAAGTGACTTTGATGTCTCCTACAAGCCAAGGTTCAGCTTTAATTCCTGTATGTAACAGAAAACCATTACCTAATTTTGACTAAGAAAATCAATTTGGCTACAAAATAATCTGACTAATTTGATTATGTCTAACAATGATATTGATACCATTTTAGATTTTAGTTATTCTATCGATTTTTTGATCGTTCAACAATTTAGACTAAAACATAATATATTCCAAATTTATTTATTTTAATTTATTTCTAATAAAATAGCATACACCGATTTATTTCAAGGCCTGTCCCTTACGTGCTCGGATAATAGCAACCTTTAGTCAACCTTTAACGCTATTCTCATTCGAAAATAATTGGTAGCATAAATTACTTTTCGTTTAGGTATATTAACGGTTGAATATTCCATTTGTTTGTTTATAAATTACGCATTGAATTGACAGGCGAATAATTTATTTGCTTTGATAATAATGAACTTAGAGTTATATAATTTCAAACACGAATTATGATTTGGAGGGTTATGGATATTGTTAATAAATTGATAATTTTTGCTTCATTGCTATTTTGGAAGCTTTGTGCTAAACTAGTATTGAGTCGAGTTCTCCAGCCTCACGTTTTCCCTCATCATACCATTTATGTTTTAGATTTATCTGTATTCCAGATTAAAATTAATAGGCATTGTATTTTGCATTATCGTCAATACGTCTTTATTTGCGTCAAAAGTACTAAATCCCTCTGGTCTCGTTCTCGGTATCATGATCGTATCTATTCCTGAACAAAACGTGGCAAATAACGCATTGATATATAACAATATCAATGTGCTATTTCTATGTTCTATTTTGCGTCAGCTCAGATAATGTGATGTTAAATTTCAGATGCAAATGTTCTTCTCGAGTAGATAGTCAAATTGGTTAACAATGAGACTGACTCGGGTGTCAGGGTTTTTAAACTGCCTTACCGATTGTAACGAGGTTTGTTGTAACGGCCACCATATTTGCAAGCAAGACCGACAGTTTAATTTCATCATTTATTTATTTTTGGAAAATCAGGTTTTTTTTTATATTACCAACGTACAGGACAGTCAAGGCTCAACTTATGTTAAGTGATACGCCTGACCATGACAGAGCGGCCTTGATGATGATGGAGACAAAATACTGATGGACAGGAATCTGCTTCAAGTGGGTTGTAACTTATTTTCCTTCTACAAGTCTGTGTTTCAAGAACAGCTCACGGCCGCTAATAAACGAGCTGTGTGTAAGAGACCTTACATATGTCGTATTAGTTGTAATAATTACTTATTATCAACAGTCATTGTTCTTTTCAACACTGCCTTTTGTCATGACCTTAAATAAAAGGATATCAAAAATAAATAAATAAATATCCACTGACATTCACACAGCGCCATCTAGCCTCAAGTTAAGCGTGAAGCCTGTATTATGGGTACTAAACAACGGATAAACATACTTATACACATTTTTTTTGTAAATACATTCATATTTGCTATTGCGCGATCGTGAACTAACGTCTTGAAGCAAGCACCTCTTACCAGAGCTCTACGAGTCTTAAACGACATATCAAATAACATAGACGTATTCCACTGCTTCTTGGCTAAGTTCACTAAGGCAACACTTATTGAATTATGTTATAGTAAAAATTGTTCTTAGGTATTTTTGCAAACAAGTTTTATATAATTTAAATAATGTGATCTTGGTTAATTAATGTTAATAAAAAACATTATATTTATATCTGATTCCAATACTTTTTAGATGTGTTTATTGTAATGTTAGTAAGGTTTAATTGTATACATTATTTAGCTACATTAGGCCTAAGGCCTGTAATGATAGTGTATGTACTGAATAAATAAAAATAAATATTTTACATAGAAAACACCCAGACCTTTACAAACAGACATGTTCATGCACACAAATGTTTGTACTGCCCGGGGTTCGAACCCGGAACCCTTGGTGTTGCAGTCGACGTCTCAACCGCAACACCAAATGGGTCGTCAAAATGAAAAACTTATGAAATAAAATAAATGTTATGAGTATGAACCTAAAAATGTACTCCTAACAAAATTGGCTAAATATTTAAATCGATATCACGAGTTCATAATTATATTGTCAAGTCTAAAAAGCGACCCTGTCTGTGCCTGTCCATAAATATGTATGACATGATTATGCCAATTCTGTACCAAAACAATTCTAGTTAAACAGAAACGTCGGCTAATTAAAGAATAAAATTGGCTCTCGGAGGCTCTTTTTACGGCCAATCATAAAACAGTCTTTAGAGCACAACATAAAGTTACGTACCTAGAATTTTTATGCGAGTCAGGCGTTTTATTTCGAAATTAAACTCGTCCGGGATCCGCGGATTTTACATGTCTGGTAGTAGGTATAGGTACGTCTGTACAATTGTGTTATTTTAATGTCAGTTATAACTAACAGTAATGTTGTTACCTTGTGATGGAAAGATTTGAATTCAAGGCATCGTCTCACCCGATAGTACGGAACAAAGTTATACTAAAAGGAAACCTATTTTTTCAGGCGTAATAGGCGATATTGGGGTCCAACGCAGAAAAACTTAACTTAGTGTCCGTCAGGTATTATTTGCCCTTGACTATGTTATATTTTGTACATAAATGTAATTTTAGAAAAAATCCAATGAAAGGCGCAAATAATTTCAGATAACCTAACAGCTGAAAGACGATGTTAAGATTTTTCACAAACAGGTACTTGGCAGGCAAAAAAATAACAAATTATTGTTATGCTTCTAAAACGAAACGAAACGGAAAAAATGACAAATTATTAACATCTCTGAAAACATCTTTTTATTTTATAAACATTTGTTATTAATTCTTTTAATACACTAAACATAATTATAGCGCCTATGATTCTAAGTTTGCTTGAATATTTGAAAGGTAACCCCTGAAATAGGTTGCGAGAGAAATTCCTAACATACTTTTTTGTTGTTGTCACTTATTTAGGAGACGCACAACTTTAAACGATTCATCAACCCCGTTACTAATCTTTATATCTTATCATATTACGTTACTCAAGTTCAGTCATTTTGACGGGCATGATCTATCCGCATCATCACTTACCACCAGGTAAGATGGCGGTCCGTCTATAGGAGATAAAAAAATTGACGCGTAATAAACTCAATAATAAACTCGTGTGTACGAGGATGAACCTCATTATTCAGGGAGGAATGTCATACTATTTTATATTAACATAGAACGATACATAAATTGTCTCTTACATACTATATGATAATATGTAGTAATAGTGACATACTTAAACTAAATTGAAATAATTAATTTTTTATCACAATAATTCACAATATTGACACAAGTAATTGTCTTTCCGAATTACCGATGATTATATAGAATAAAACAGTAAAATTGAAATAGGCGATTTACCGCAAACGCTTACGTAATTACCGTTTTCAAGAAACTTTCTAGTTATGTTAATATTCGAAGTTTAATAAGACTCAAGATACAAAATAGGGGCGCTAGAGATAACCACGGTATTGGTCAATTTAATAGATTGCTCCGTGAGTGACAAATTACTGAACCCCCTTAAGGAAGTACCGTGTAATTTGTAGAAGACCCAGTATTTTTGTCACGGTCCGTTCTCTAACTTATCCAATTTTTCAAGCGAATTGTATAGCTATGCCATCTTCTACGTGCGGTTATTTCTGACTCATGTCTCTGTTAATGGTGAAAGTTTATTAAGACTATGGTGTGATGTTAAATAAAGAAAATAATAATATTTTCAATTTCACATATAGCGAAAAATAAAACATACGCGTAATTAAAAAAATATCAAACATGCAATGTTTGAAAACATTTAAACTTAGAATCCTCAAGTGAGGGGGGGCTTTACTAGCAACAGCTGTTGAAAGCGCCCCATAGTCTAGACGCTAGCGCACCGTATCGTAATATAGGGTTCAACAGAGTAATAAAGGTGGTATTGTCGTATATAACGATCATAAAATGTAATATCGAGCAACGGCGCGCCTTGTTATTTTCTTTCAGCCAGTTCCGCTTATACAGGGGGCTGAATGCAGCCTAAATTAATGTTAAATATGGTTTATCGTCGATGATAGGTAACCTCGAGAAGCTATTCAATTTGAACCAAAACTTTTTTCATGTTATAAAGTGAACAGGACAGTCAGGAACTCACCTGGTGGTAAGTGATACGCATGACCATGACAGAGGGCATTGAAGGAGACCAACAACTGATAAACAGTTTTTATTCTCCATCAATGACGCACTGCGCTAGTCACCCGAGACAACAATGTTAGGTCTCTTACTCGTATACCCGGTAATTTCACTAGCTACAGTGCCCTCATCCCGAATCACAAAAGGGCATAGCTCCCTTATTTGACGGGACGATATCTGGCACTGCGGTGTTACCTACCTAGACAACTCAGTAGCGAGTCAACCACGTAGTGCACTAAAGGTATACGAATATAGATATAGAGATAGATATCGTCCTGAAAGAAAGGATCGTTTTGCACTTCTATGTATCGGGGTGAAGGCACTGTAGTTACTAAAATTACCGGGTATAAGAGACCTAACATGCCGTCTCGGGTGACGGGCGCAGTGTGTTGACAAAAAAATAATGACTACCTACTGTTTTGAATTTTCATTAGTGGTAAGAATACGCCTGGCCATGAGAGAAGTAGCTTCTATCATGGCCAGGCGTATTCTTACCACCAGGTTTGCGAGCTGACTGTACAGTTCAATTAAAACATAAAAAAACGAATGTTCACACTATTAGATGTTTTTTAGTGCCTATGACTGCAGAATTCGTTTTTATACGATATGATAAATGGTATTCAGTCGTTCTATAGTCATGGTGGTGCGTGACGGAAAATGTCTGCTGAATCATACCGTGGAAGACTTCCAAGACCAATCCTCGAGATTTTGTGAATAAAGTATCGAATTTTGTCTAGGTGTATGCTGTTGGAACTCAGTCACAGTAACAAGTCAAATCATTCAGAACTACGATACAGTAACTGTGTTATCGAAAGTACAGAGTAAGTACATCTGTACTTTGTTTCAGCTTAGATCGTGAAACAAATTCCCTTTGACATTGTATACAATACTCTTTAGGTACAAATAACCTCCTTTCACAAAAAATGCTCTAACAAAGACAGTGATTATTTTACGCTCCGTTACAATTTATGTCGCCGTGTCGCCCCAAAGCCGCCCATTACGCATTACTCTGATCGGAAATTGGGTTCTTACTGCCCTTACACAACCTAACAACAAAGTAATGCCACTAATAACTCGACGGGCACTCGTCGCGGCCTGCCCATTGTTGGGCAAAGGGCGAGTTATTCAGTGCCAAGTGGAAACGGGCGAAAGGTCGACCTCGCCATGTTGTATCTTTATTGAGGGCCGAGACACCTTCGCACAATGGGAGGGACGTGCTGCCTTTTTTACTTGTCGGTATATAAATAGTTTGCAGATAAAGAGGTTTATTGTACTTTCGATTCGGAGTTTCGCTTTGAATATGATTTGCGTTAAAGGAGTTAGGTTTTTGAAGGAAGTGGGTTTTTGTGAGTTGTTATTAAATGTAATGCATAATGTATGAATAGGTACTTCATACAAAATGTAATTCTCCTAAATAAAATACTGTTTATAGCTGTAGCTTTATGTTTGAATTGATAATATTTTATAAGTACTTTGCTGTACACACTTGGATATAACGACATGGGTATTCTAATATGTTTTTCTTTTATAATAACTAAAATGGATGAGATCATTTGAAAATCCTTAAGTCGCCCTTAAAGGAAAGCAACTTAGAAGAAAAATCCGAATATTAATAAATTAGAATTTGTATACATCCAACTATCCCGTACATATACGGGTAATTAAGTATTTTCATATAAAAATACACAAATGTTAGCGTTAGAAACATACATTACTGCATCAAGCATTTCGGGTTCGATCATACATACATCGGACATAAACGTTTATCTGCATAAAAATGTCTGTTTTAACGGTCTGGATGATTCTATGTATAAAATATGTATTTAATTATATATAAAAGTATGAAAGTATGTTTAACAATTGTTAAGTACTCTAACTAGAAGCTCCTAACTTAATATGGGGCTATCTGGTGCTGTGTGAATGTCAGTGGATATTTATCGTTCATGTAAGGTAAATGGTGTTAATATCATGGAGGAAGTTTTAAATTTATTTCAAATAATAAAATTAACATAACTGACTCAAAAGGTGATGGCAAGTGAATTCCTTGTACACTCGACAAGTTGCTCTCGAGAGATTCGTTGCGCCTTCCTTTCCACGAATATTGCAAATTTTCTGTCAAAATAATTTCTCGTTCCCTTTGAATTGTATTTTTGAGAGTATGGGTGGTTGACACAGAATGATTATTAAGGGCATTTAACTGGTAAAACAGGGGAACACGCCGAGGTTAGATAAATTATATTTTCTGTTACCTTATATATATTTATATATATTTACTATTGTGTATGTACTCATATGATACTGTAGGATCTGAACACCTAGCACTTACGAACAATGGATTTAAATTTCAGCAGCAGAAATAATACATTTTGTTTACGTTACAAAACGAAATATATAATTATATACTCATTAGATCAAAAGTTCACTTTGTAAATTTATTTTTAAAGAGTATTTTGGTAAACTAAAAACCAACAAGTGATTTTATGTAGCAACAATACCAAGCAACAATATGGAACCTAAACATATTTTTGAAGGAAACATGAAAATATCACAATATTATAATGCTCGTTTTTTATTGCATCTAGTACAGGTCTATATTTGTTGTGTTTCAACAATTCATCGAGAACTGTGCTCACATTGCCACTACTGACTTTTCCGTCAATAATAAAAAAGCAACATGCTGCTTACTGCTTACAGCTCACTAAACTAGCAAACAAACTAATGCGATTCAGAACCAAAAGAAAGAGAACTCGTGAAATAAAATTAGATTCCCCACAAAAAGATCGTGTGCGAATCACAATATCATTTGCGCTGTTGGCTACAAAAAGATTTGAATCTGCACTCAGAGCTGGCTTCTTGTGATTTTGTGACGTCAAAAGCTTGCACATTTAGAAGTTAAGCTGGTACACGTTCAATTAAAATGGTTTGCATATTGCATGAATACATTTTCCTTCGAAAGGTGTTTTTATTAATAAAAGTGGCAGTAACACGTACTTTGTTCATAATGATTTTCATTCGTTTTAAAAAGAAACGGTAATTGACTTAGAATGTAAAATATATCACGAGTTTTTGTTGTAGTTCAAGGAAAAGTTTTGGTAGTGTCACAGATAATATAATACTATGGTAAAAGGTGGATAATACTATGGTAGTGTGCAGTCTTAGCATCGGAAACTAAATCAGACCGTGCCAATGGTACGGTCTGATTTAGTTTACAAACTTTCATGATAAGATGTATAATATTGTTTAAGCACATTTAAAATCGTCTACGGTTTTTATTTTCATATAGCAGACTTAAAATCCACTGCTGGACCTGTTCTAACTTATAATCAGGGAAATCATAAATTTGCTACTTTGGTAGTCAGGTCTGGTACTCAGTGCGTTCTTAAAAGTCACCAAAGGCTGGTGTGTCTTTATTATTCAACAATTGTGTGGCAATTTATTATAAAATAGGTAATCTAAATTTTTAAGTTGATAACAGTAAAACTTAATACAAAAAACCCACTGCACTCAAACTTATCTTCTTCTAAATTCCCTACAAATCAATGAGGTATACATACATGTTTTTTGACGTATTTCCGATTGGAGTTCGATCTTAGTTTGAAAGCGAGATTGGATACATATTATATTCAGCTCACTTAGCACTTAGGAACACCAAAAAGGCTTGTCGATATTTTATTTATACCTACTAAAACGATCATTTCTATTGAAACCACTCACAATTCTTGCGAAATGAGGCCTAACTCAAATATCAGTCTCGCAACATGGCTCAAAATTCAATTTGTCCAATTCCCCGTCTCTGGGCAAAAAAATAACCTAAGGCAGTTAAATTTTGGTACGAAAAACCACTTCGGGGACTGGAAACACATTTCCTGTTGTACAAAAAGCCGATTATGTCTCGTTGTGCGGGACAACGCGTCTTCCCGTTAACTGACATCTTAATATTAATATACTTCTTAACTCAACGTGACGTCTATTTACCTATCTTCAAATAAATTCAGAAATATTGTATCTCTATTTTTTCATTCCTTATATTATTATTATTATTGTTATTTCATCTTTAGAAAAGGTTACCGTGGTAAAATTAAAATGAATCAACAAGCATAAAGTAAGGAACTGAAGGGCACATAGTATGCCTATAGGAGAACTGAATTGTAAGCCTATCTCCGATAGTGGCAATGTCAGTTACAGCCCGGTAACTAAGCATAAGAATTTATTTGAAATCAAAACTATTCAGAACGTTAACGAAATACTTAAAAGAGAGCACAAGATCTTATAAACGCAAAGGAAATTTTGCAATCTCCATTACATAAAAGCGCACTGAGATGACATAACTAATATATCAAATTAATGTGGCATCCCCACAAAGACTTCTGTACTCTCACGTGCAGGGGCTTTGAGAACTGTAATAAGACGTGAGACATCGCGGAAACCAGTTGCAACGGGAACGGCACCTTGAAGGAAGGATATAAATGCTGTGCAGTCTAGTAAAGAAAATACCTCCACGCCTGTGCTGCTAAATGGAACATTCTAGGTTCTTCCGGGAAATTTGTGGTATTATTTCTGTGTGATAATTTATGCTTGGAAAATATATGTAATTTTACTGGAAAATCAGTAATGTTCCGTATCTTCATTACAACTTTGAGTTTTGTACCTTAATATTATTTTGTGGTGGAAATTGCGAAAACGATCAAACAATTATATACATTACACGGTAATTTCTTATACGAGTAAGTAGTAATTCTTATCTTCTTGGATTGTCTTCTTTTCTACCTAGGATGTGATCGCGCTGAAAAAATATGATGTTGACTGAAAAATCAATGGAGCTACTATTAGCAATCGAAACATAAATTTACACATCTATCTAATTGAATATCCCAAGAGATCTACGAGTAGTATCATACCATGTCTGCTGCCTATGGGCCTGCTTCATGCTTAAAATCATCATCATCAGCACATTAAACATCCCCACCCAGGGGCACGAGCCTACCCGTATAGGGTGTTTAGGTCATAGTCGTCCACGCGGGCCCAGTGCGGGTTGGACGACTTCACGCACAATGTTTTCCTTCACCGAAAAACCGCCGGATAACGTACATATAATTTTGAAAATTCGAAAACAGATTGGTACTTGGCGGGATTTGAACCTCAGGTTCCCGGTAGGAGGGCAACAGTCCACACCATTGAGCACCGACGCTTGTTCAATGACAATTGACATGCTTGGAATAAATTTTTGAAAATAACAGTTCCTAGATTAGGTTTATAAACTTTTTATGGTGATTGTTTTATCACTAAAACTGGAGATTGGAATTGACTAATCTGCCGTCACCTCACGAGAAACTTTTTTTGTGGCACTACCAAACTATAACATATTATTTGACGACCCATTTGGTGTGGTTACGAGGTCGGCTGCAACACCAAGGGTTCCGGGTTCGATCCTCGGGCAGCACAAACATTTGTGTCCATGAACATGGCTGTTTGAATGGTCTGGGTGTGTTCTATGTATAATATGTATGTATTTACAAAAAAAATGTGTATAAAGTATGTTTATTCGTTATTTAGTACCCATAATACAGGCTTCACGCTTAACTTGGGGCTAGACGTCACTGTGTGAATGTCAGTGGATCACGGATCAAATCTGTAGAGATTAATAGGCGAATGAGTGGAAATCATTTAATATGTTGGCGATTGTCTGGACGCACAGGGTATGCACTATTTATTTGCATATATGGAGTGCACGCCACTCTAAAATATGTATGACAAAAACAAAAAATACGTAGTATTACTTTCACCGATTGAGTACTTTAATAAGCGACAATACCCCTTCATGTTTATGCAAATCCAAAAATAGGCTGTATTTTATATTAATGTATTCTGGATTTACATTTCTGTTTTGGTGTATGTCAGTTTGTTCGTTTTAATATTTACCGTTTTAATAGTATCGGCGTTAAACCCGGACCAAATTTTGCGGGGCTTTTTATGGCTTCCGTATTTTATGGTAATGGCAAACCTCTAGGGCTCGTGTGTACACCCTTTAGATTTACTCGCATTTCCAAAGTATTATGTTAAAACTCCCTTCGCTCTTTTTTTTGTACCGAGTGTCCATGGGTATTATAAAATAAGGCCTGGTTAAATCAAAAATATATTTACTATACAAAGACATCCAGACCTATGCAAATAGAAGTGTAGACAATAAATAATTCTACAGCACGGGGATCGAACTGAGAATATGAATTTTATTAGATTAGTCAGCAATGATAGTAACAACAAAAATATGCTTTACATTGTTCTATTATCTCAATTTTCACTCACGCATGAAATCCAAATCTTATTTTTTATGTTGATGGATCATGTGAGAATTATATATATTACAGCCTCGAGGCCCCGCAAAGAACGCCAAGTTTATGGGATAAGTCGTAAGATTGTAATGTATGATGGAAGCTGTAATAACAAATAGTTCAAGAGGTACCCTATTGACTTATGGCTGAAGTACGGAGGAAAAGAAGGGTGGGGGTAACAGCCAAATGGAATTCAGGCTACATTTTTGAACTGCAAATGATCAATTTTTCCTTTAGCAATAATGTTATGAGAAAAGGAAAGAAAAAAGATTTGTATGCCATATCATAACTGTATATTGTTGTCAAATGATTTATGACGTATCTTCACGATTATTTTAACGGTACCGTAATAATATTAATCTATATTTTGTCTCACATATAAGTCTCACGGTAAGAAAAATCACTCAAGCTGGGTTACTTCCTCTGCATTACAACATGTAATCATCGTTAAAACTACAAGTACTTATTCCACTCGAGTGGATTAGACTTTTTGGGATCCCTGCAATTACTTTGAAACGGACACATGTTTATTAGCGCGAGAGCCATGTCTTATTTCCGCAAGAACAAATCTGCCGGCGTGCTTCTTGTATAACATTATTTGATAGAATTTGACTTTTTTAAAATTGATATTTAGAAAATGTCTCGGGTCCAACTGAATAAATGCAGGATTGAAATCTTTGAGTGCAAAGAATATCAAAGACAGAAAACGAATATCCTCTGCTTATATTTATTACACAATAAATAACAAATGCTACGTCATGATTGAAAATTAGAAAAAAGCTTACTTGAGTATGTGTAATATAGGTAAAATTTAACAAAACAATATTTAGTTTTTTTTTGTTAAGACAAAGGCTTTTTTGTTTATCCAATGGGGACAAAGTCCGGACCAGCAAAGGTTTCATCCGTGGCTTAATACATTAGTCACAACGCTATCTGTTTAAGGATACAAATTGAAAACGGTACTGCCAACATGTCACAGTCAAGCGGCTTTGATTATGAGGCGAGCTTTTTTGTCAACGCAACGGAAAACGCCTTTGACAAAAAAGTTATTATTATTATTTAGTTAACAGGACGACTAGATCAACCACTTGATGTAACACTTACTATCATTTTACTACGACAGATGCTGTGTTGAAGGAAACCTAGTAATATTTTCTGTCAACACTGCCCTGCGGCCGTCACACGTGAGTACAGATGTTAAGAGTCGTATACTCAGTGCACTTATCTCAAAACATAGAAGTACATAGCAGTTTCATTTCACATAACAATATCGGTACTGCTGCGATACCTACTCATACAATTTATATTACTACCTACTCATTGTTAGTATCGTGGTTCAAAGCTAATTAGTAAAGGTCTTATATCAAAATTTGTACGTACTCATGTGTATCCCTTTTAGAAATACATTTATTTACCATCGAAATTCTCATTAAATTCTACCATTTATCATCACTTAGTGTTTATTATATTACCATTTATTACGATCTCTACCTATTATAAAATTACTTGTGTGCCTATTACTTGTTAGCATACTTGTTAATCGTTATATAAGAGTGAGTTTTGTGCGCAAATTATTGTCTCTGACTGATTAAAAACGTAAAATCTTCTAGCAAGGTAATTCATAACTACGTCATAACAAGGTGCGAATACACGCACGTTTTATAGCTTTGTGACGTCATACCGCCTCCGCATAATCATATAAGCACTGGTACATTTTCCAAAATATTCAAGTGGTGGGGAAAACACCGCAAGAGCTGTAATGGCTTTCCTATGTCTTTTGAGGAAACACGATTTTGCGGGATGTGTGAGAGAGAAGGAGAATTAGGGCGGTATTGTGTCATGTTAAAAGCAAGTATGTAGCTGCGTAGAAAATTAATTAACTGAAAAGCAACTAACAATTCTTTTGAAGGAAACGTTTTAAAATTTACCGCATATTGAGTTTCTGAACACATAATGTGTACAGTTTAAAGACTAAAGGATATTTTTGTGCTCGTGTTTGAAATTTTTTAACGTAAGGTAATTTTCAGATCTCTACGCTGTACCCGCGCCAAAAGGTAAGATTCTAGAGAGTGAAGAGAGAAGAAAGGAAATACTATTATGATACTTCTAGTATTATTAGAGGAAGAAGAAGCCTCAGCAAATATAGACAGAGCCAGCGGCTATACCAAAAAGGAACACCGGACGACTGTACAGTACATACCAGAATTGATTTAAATATTCATCTCAATGGCCTCACGGTCAATGATATCACGGATATCCCTCGTGGTTGGTATGTGATTCTGGAGGATTATATAAATAAATAAATATCTGAAGGTTGAGTTAGGCAATGGGTGGAGGTAGATGGGTAGTAACTAGTCTACACAACGCCAAACCTAACAGAAAATAAAAAATGAAACGGAATTTTAAATATTACATCAGTGAGATAGCAATCAACGCATCCAAATTTTTTGAAATAAAAATATATACCTACTTACTTAAAAACTAGCCCAGCCCTATCTTGATGTGAAACTAATTTTTTTGAGATCTTGGTTGTGATACTCGTAGCAATACCAAAAGAAATGCTCCTTATAAAAATCACTAGGACTCCAATCCTAAGAGAGCTACACTGTTAGTCCCTAGCTACATGTAAGGATAAAGCGATTCAATAAATTTAATAATGTTAAAAAAAAACGTAGTTAAGCAATAAAGTTGGTTTAGGGTCGTAAATAAGTGTCGTAATTATAGGAATATTAATCAGAATCACCTAATTATCAAAAAGGAAAAGGTTCTATGTTTCGGAGGGTACGTTAAGCTGTCTGTTATGGCTATAGGTAGCTTATTATAATTAAATAATACCATAATAATATTATCAATGATTCTGTTTCTGATCGAAAAGACTAACACACATTTTTCACGATGCAAATTTTTTTCGTCTCATATAAAAAGATGCTACGCAAATTTGATGAAACTTGATTTAAGATCAATTTATTCTGAAAGTTCTATAATCAAACTAGTTCTAAACAGTTGTGCAAGTAATGAAGTTAACTTGAAAACAAACCCTTTTACTAAATTTTATATAAGAATGGTCGTGAAAATATGCCATTATGCTGAGTACTAAGTAATAAAAATATGATTAAACAATTAGGTTATGTATACTTACTACATCTTAACATCATCACCTCATATTCGTCCCCACAGAAGGAGCAAGCCTACCCGGAAAGGATGATTAGGTCATAGTCATCCTCGCGAACCTAACCTCGTGTTGGTTGTCCAACTTCACGTACAACCTTTGAAACTCTTCGTAGGTGTGCGCGCAGATTTTCTCACGACATTTTATTTACTGTAAGAGCATCGAATAAAAGTATATATAATTTAGAAATATGTGAAGATATTGGAAAGTAGCGGGATTTGAACCTACAACCTCCCAATCGAAAACCAACAGTCTGAACCACCGATGCTCAATTATATATACAGAACTTATGTGTCTGTTTCTATATATTATACGTATTTAAATACATAATGAAGTATGTATATTTGTTGTTAGTGACAAGTTACGAGCTTCGATTGATAGAGGAAGCTTTGTTTGTACAGATCTATTAGTTTTATTTATGTTATATTCATTTAATATTATATTCATATGACACGAAATCTTTTCTTTTGATTTTTTTTGCTGTCTGTTAAAGAAAAGTTTAAATAGTTTTCCATCTGTTATACTCACAAAAAAACAAAGATAAAGCAACTTATCCAAAATTAAAAGATGCGACAGCATTCATAGTTCAAAGCTTAAGAAGTGCACTCTATAAACCGAATAATAACAATCCCACAATAACGCAAACATCTTATTGTAACTATAAAAACATTTTAGAAGATAACGACATTATTTAGGTGAATCATAAATAGAAATAAAAGAGCTGACTTAAATGTCAACCATATTTTTATATCTTCCATTCCATTTATACAAAAGGATTTCTTAAATTACGAATATATTTTATGCCTGAATAAAAAAGCTTTTAACTTAGTTGAGTACTTTTAGTTTCGCCCAAGAAAGTTTACATCAAGATTATAAAGTTAGTTATCTTGGTGCCACGATTCGGAGGCATTTACTCGTTACGACTGAAATATCACATTCCCTTTGGAGGAACACTCTAAGTTCGCAATTTGATTTATGAAATGCAAACAGATTACCAAAACTCTAACACGCCTTTTTGGCAAGTCATAAAAGCTAACTAAGGATGGTCATACCGGAACCTAATTTCACTTCAAAAATGTAACACTTTTTTGAATACAAACAAATTGCCAATTACATAATTAGTTATTTGCTTNTTTTTTTCGTCTCATATAAAAAGATGCTACGCAAATTTGATGAAACTTGATTTAAGATCAATTTATTCTGAAAGTTCTATAATCAAACTAGTTCTAAACAGTTGTGCAAGTAATGAAGTTAACTTGAAAACAAACCCTTTTACTAAATTTTATATAAGAATGGTCGTGAAAATATGCCATTATGCTGAGTATAAGTAATAAAAATATGATTAAACAATTAGGTTATGTACTTACTACATCTTAACATCATCACCTCATATTCGTCCCCACAGAAGGAGCAAGCCTACCCGGAAAGGATGATTAGGTCATAGTCATCCTCGCGAACCTAACCTCGTGTTGGTTGTCCAACTTCACGTACAACCTTTGAAACTCTTCGTAGGTGTGCGCGCAGATTTTCTCACGACATTTTATTTACTGTAAGAGCATCGAATAAAAGTATATATAATTTAGAAATATGTGAAGATATTGGAAAGTAGCGGGATTTGAACCTACAACCTCCCAATCGAAAACCAACAGTCTGAACCACCGATGCTCAATTATATATACAGAACTTATGTGTCTGTTTCTATATATTATACGTATTTAAATACATAATGAAGTATGTATATTTGTTGTTTAGTGACAAGTTACGAGCTTCGATTGATAGAGGAAGCTTTGTTTGTACAGATCTATTAGTTTTATTTATGTTATATTCATTTAATATTATATTCATATGACACGAAATCTTTTCTTTTAATTTTTTTTGCTGTCTGTTAAAGAAAAGTTTAAATAGTTTTCCATCTGTTATACTCACAAAAAAACAAAGATAAAGCAACTTATCCAAAATTAAAAGATGCGACAGCATTCATAGTTCAAAGCTTAAGAAGTGCACTCTATAAACCGAATAATAACAATCCCACAATAACGCAAACATCTATATTGTAGCTATAAAAACATTTTAGAAGATAACGACATTATTTAGGTGAATCATAAATAGAAATAAAAGAGCTGACTTAAATGTCAACCATATTTTTATATCTTCCATTCCATTTATACAAAAGGATTTCTTAAATTACGAATATATTTTATGCCTGAATAAAAAAGCTTTTAACTTAGTTGAGTACTTTTAGTTTCGCCCAAGAAAGTTTACATCAAGATTATAAAGTTAGTTATCTTGGTGCCACGATTCGGAGGCATTTACTCGTTACGACTGAAATATCACATTCCCTTTGGAGGAACACTCTAAGTTCGCAATATGATTTTACGAAATGCAAACAGATTACCAAAACTCTAACACGCCTTTTTGGCAAGTCATAAAAGCTAACTAAGGATGGTCATACCGGAACCTAATTTCACTTCAAAAATGTAACACTTTTTTGATACAAACAAATTGCAATTACGTAATTAGTTATTTGCTTTACAACGCAATCTGCGATATAGGAAAATAAACAAAATATTTATTGCAGAATCAAAATGTTTGAAATAATTTGGTAATTAATCAACTAATTTAATTGGCATTGGTTACTTTCAATAATATTTTTTTATTTCTCTCGTTTCTCCCCCCATACGAGATATAATGCTATAAAAATAGATGTGTTCTGGGCCCAAGTGTGATTACAGGCAGCAAAACTACCTATCGATATAGTGCCTTACTTTACATCATTAGTATTATAAATGCGAAAGTTTGTGAGTAGGTATGTTTGTTACTTTTTAAAGTCAAAACGACTGAAGCGATTTTAATGAAATTTGGTATGGAGTTTTTTGACATTCTGGATTCACACACAGGTAAGTGAGGCGCAGTTAGTAACTTATCAGTGCGAAAGTTTAGGAGTTTGTTACACTTTCACGCAGAGCTCACTGGACGTATATGCGTGAAAAATTACATTATCATAGTTTTATCATCACAATAACCTATATTCTACGGATCGTATTAGTAAAACTCGCCGATTTTTTTTTAGGTTTAACTTAAATTATCTGCTATCAAATTCGATCAAAGCTGTCGATAATGATTCCAAGATCTCTTACTAGGATTCGTTTTGTGTAAAGTAAGACAATATTTAACAATATGACCAAGATTTGAAATCTGTAAAAGTAATTTATGTTATTCTCCCGTTAATAGCACTACATAACCACCAATACTTAAGTTTGTGTTATTCCAAACATATTACGAGAAAAATGTTATTTATAAGTAAAAGGAATATGTAAGGAAAATAACAACCAGTGTAACAGTAATGAGACAATAACAAAATGGTAAATGATACGAAGATATACGAGTATATGTAGTTGTAGCGTTATTGTACGAGTAAGAGTAGGTAGTATAAAAAGTAAACCTTATAAAGAACAAGTACCTAGCAGTAAAATATATTTAATGGCCGACCAATTAGCCTTAAAGATACACTAAGAACCCTAACGATGAGTCAAGTTTGACAAGAACTAAGAAGTACCATTAGTATTTCTTTGACGTGGTAACAGTTTTTTTTCGTCACGCTAGCTATGCTCGAATTGGGACGGTACAATATTCAGAAAGGTCGAAACAAGCCGCTAGTTAATGGACTTGCTCGCATTAAACATTGAAAAATGATTCTTGGATACCTCCTCGGCTTACAAAGCGTACCTACTAAGTTTACAAAAGAACCGGCAAGGACCGTGCCGATACATGGAATATTCAATTGTAGGTAGCCCAATAAGCCTACTGAAGGCCATTCATTCATGGCTATTAATTACCTGGTTAGTTACATCAAAAAAGTAGTATACCATATTCGTATATTATTCGTAATCAAAGACATACCTTGGTGCGTGTTAAGGCATACGTAATCTAAGACGGAAGACCAAAGTGCCTGAAAGTGGAAAACTTACGGTCATTGAAAATCACGAACAGAGCTCATTGTTCAATAATTATTTTACAGAATGCTAATAACATGAATGCTATGGCAATACTGAATTATAAAATCTACTGCTGATTCGGACTGTTGTATTCCACTAAGAAGATTCCAGTCAAAATCAGAGACAATAGAAAATCTATTGTCAAGCGCCTGAAAGTTAAATCAAGTAAAGGAAACTACAATTAAAATATACACAGCTTAGGTATACTATTAAAATAAGGACTTTATGTCTGTCTTAACCAGTTTTACCTTTGCATTTGTGCATATTTTAGTAATAACATGTCATACATTGCATGACTACTAATACTGCCATAATGTCCAAATTTTAACACCTCCTGTGTCACTGCGTTGACTGTTAGTATTAGTAATAACACTTTAATGCTGAAATTGTTAGTTATTTTAAGATATTTAATTAGCAGCACCAGAAGGAACAACGTTATTATATTAACATCTTTAAGGGTTCTCGTACAAGCCCTCGTGGGCGAACTAAAAAGGTCTGTAATTAAGATTGGCAACAAAATGGCGAGGGCTACGACACTTGAACGGGATGGTAGCCAGTGTAAACAATAAACGTTCACAGCCCACGCTTGTACGGAACCCTTTCTTTGCTTTTGAAATGAGACGAACAGTGCCACTTAGTGTAACTACACAATGGCAGAAAGTCCATAATCGGTTTTCCGTGTTCTTTTAAAGTCGAAATCGGAGGCCGTTTGAACTACGTATTTTTTTTAAATACGTTGTTCCTATGGTCTCTAGTTTTAAGAACTGGAATATGTAAATGAAGCAGTACGACATCAATCCTTCACTGTGGGAGCAGCAGGCGATCAGACGGCCAAGCGCTTGTGAAATCTAGCATCAGAGCCTTTGAAAACCGTTGGCTATGATGAATATTACGATTGAAGAAGTAAGGAGTTTAAAACACATAGGTATTAATTGTTAGTACGACACATTACTGTAATTCTGCAATATTATAATAATTTCGGTAATTATAAATTATTATTATCTTTAGTAAATTATGTTCTGCCATGTTTTATATGAGTTGGCATACAAAAATAGGTGAAACACTTTCTCATTTGACGGGTTTATTAATTAAATAAGGGTGCCTCGTATCCGCATGATTTATGCATTTAACCCTTGGTTCAAGGTTGGGGCGGGGTAACCAGTTTGAGGACGAATTTTGTCGCAGACATAGCTCGATTCCACGTATTAACGTAATGTGCAAATCGCATGCGAGAGTTTATAAAGACAATCGTTTTCGTTGAATGTAGAACGTCTCGTATTTCAACATTCTTAAAGGTCAAAAAACGCATGAGTATGAGCAATGCTGGATTTCAGTGTGAACGACTAGCGTAATCGACGGCTATGTTAATAGAGGCCCCTGGAGAAAATATTCGATCTAGGCTCAAGGAGTTACGACGAATGATCCTATGTCGAATCGTAAATAAAATATAAAGTATGTTGTATATGGACTAAAAATCTTAATGCTCTATTTATAAGGCAATCTCATTCGTACTCATCAGCATTTCAAAATATATTAAGGGAGGCTCTGTTACATTTAACACTCGCCAAAGCAGTGAATGTTTTGATGTATTGCCATCATTGTGGTTGAAAGAAGTAATAGCCATTGAAGGAAGTGGACATACGACAGAAAATCTTTGTCACAGCAAACCAAAAGAAAGGAAAATATAGGAAATATTTTGTTACGATCGTCAAACTTATACATCAGTTTACCTTAAAAATTTAAAGCTTTTGACGTATATTTTTATATAATTATAATGATTTATGGTGTCTAGTTACTCCGAGTTTATTGTACGTAACATTACAGAAAATTCCACAAAAAGGAAAGAGCGTTGCGTATGTATGTAAACATTTGTTAATGGATAACTAGGTACTTTCTTTTATAAAGAATAAATATTGTGACAAGAGAATTCAGATTCATATTAATGGCAAAGTAAATAATTAATTATGCATACTGGCTAGGTAACGACGCTGTTTTACAGACCAAATAATTACCTTTGTGTTAACAAACATTTTAACCCAAAGCTGAATGTTGTGTACATAATTATATCATATAATATATTGGGTTGAAAATGGAAAATTATATTGCTTCTTTGTGATACGTTATACCTTTTGGAGATTTCCCAAACGTGTGTTAGTATTGTTACGAGCTGCGGGTTCAGGATAAATTATTGCCCACGAAGAATAACACGGTAACACACTTTATTAATTAACCACTATTAATTACAAACAACACTAATTACACTTACACTCGTACTAATTAATCAATAACCGCACGCACTAAAATCCGTAATTAACACTGCACACTATAACACAACACTTTCCGCACACACACGTAATAATCACTCGTTAACTCTTCACACTGTTATATCACACTCGACGATGCCTTAGATATCGCTGTATCACTCGCTTCTTTTAGTCGCAGGTATTTCGCTCTTCGTTCGCTCTTGAGTAGAACACAAGACTGCCGGCGCACCCGTCGGCCCGCCTTATATACCTGTCCGCCCGCTAAGCTCGAAGCGTCGACGTCATTCTTTATAGTTCGCGAAATATCTAGAACATACTAGACTCTTTGCTATTTGACAATTCGCATGTCATACTCTATGGTCACATATTAGCCGCCATATTCAATGTCATTTTAATTACGTCAATTTGTAACAGTATTTTTTTGCTTTTCTGTTTTAGATATTGTTCCCTTATTTATTAACTCTTTGTGTTTGGAGTTTGTGAAATACACATTTATAATTTTATTGAAACTGTTATTATTCGACACGAGGGAGTCTGGACTGGACGTAGAGGGGTTGGCTTGGATCTTAAAATTCAATTTGTTTTAAGTTCATAGAACCAAACAAGGAATTCTTCGATACCAATACCTAATATAATAAATAAAAGGGGTCCTTACGTTTTGAAAATTGAGCCCACCAACTGACAAGTAAAGGTCTGAGACACTACGTTATAATACCGATCATAATAGCTAACTGTGAAGTCTACTTGAGATTATGATGACTGTTGCAGAGTTAAGTTACTGTCTACAGGTTAACCCATGAGATAAGTTATTATCATTCCTACCCATAATGTAAACGGCAAAAACTCACACGTCTGTCGATTTGCAGTCACCCTAACACCAACTTGAGCAAAGAATCTAATTTAGCACTTTACGGCCCTGTGTTTGTATATATAAGAAACCAAACATTCAATAAAGTTATGATGATACTATAGAGAGGTCTTTGTACTGGGATGTTTTTATATAACGCGTTTAAACTTTTAAGTGGGATTGTAATTTTAGAAGATTACCTATGCATACTTTATTCAACAAATGGATCATACTTCAGGCAATAGACGTTTTTGTTACTAAAACCTTTCTATCAGCAGATGGATATATCCAACAGTGTGTCTGTACAATTGATTTTCTAATGTTTATTTTATTGGTTATTTTTAAGTTTATTAAAAAGGTTATTGTTATGATTTTTTCCACTAATGACTGTTTTTAGTCAATTCAAATTTATGTTGCGTAAGATGTGGGTGAATTATTATATATCCGTTAAATTTTCTGGTTTAATGTTTTAAACCAACTAAAAATTGCTTGATTAACATGATTTGTGTTTACCTGAATTCAAGATTTACAGCACGGATTTCTCATACACAAGTTTTGTACTTGTGTATACAAGGCGCCCAAAATACCTGTTTTATAATATAATATCAAAGAGATTTTTACTTTCGCTGTACCCTATTCAAGAAGAGAGAAATTTTCCTCTAAATTTTAACGTTCGTATGCACATGACTGGGAGCTACAATGTATTTACTTTGTAAGCAGATTTTAAAAGATATCAATATTGCAAAGATAAAAAAGGACGAACCAGTTCAAGTAGTCAGTTAAGTTCTCTCTCTCTCTTCAACCTATCGCAGACCACTGCTGAACATAGGTCTCTCCGATTTCAGTCAATTCATTTCAGTAAGATCTCAATACTTAATTGAATACATCTAATTTCCATGAATTTTAGTTTGCACTAAAATCCCTAGGAGTAATTACGGTTATTAAGGCAACAAGGAAAAACATGTTTTCATGACATTTGTTATATAATTAACATTGTTCACGGTCGTTTGCGTGGGTACCTCAATCTTTAAATGTTCTCCCGCCACAATAGCTTTGGTGTTTAAATGATCAAAATTAAATTGTAAAATGGATTTTTTTTTATTTCATGGGTGATGACACCTTTCAAATCTGGGGGCACGGTAGTGACCCCACATAGACGAGCCAAGCGAAGCGGAAGGGCACTATCTATATTCTCTACCTATGTCTCGCCGTATTTTTTAAACTCTGATAGAGTTTCTTTCTTTTTTCTTTCTTTCGTAGATAAACTAATTAAACATAAGGTCTAAATTGAATAGCCAATACTATTTTGGATTTTATTGATATATAAAATACGCCGATTTCATCACTGACACACTAATGATCATCAAAATGGTTGGGTACTTCCCGAAGTGCTAGAAAGCTAAAATTTGGTATGCAATCGAAGCTTTTAATACAGATAGTACCTTAAAAGCTATTAATAAGTAAGTACTTAGGGGAAAATAAACCCTAAAAACTGCCTACCAACTTACAGAAAGAACTGAAATCCCACGAAAACATTGCCAAGACGACCACATAAGGTTTGCGTAGTAGTGAAACGGCGAAGTACGGTCTATATTAATATGTAGAATTTGTTGAAGTAAAGATCGGTAAAACTAGGCCGTATAGATTCAAAAGCTTGGCTCTACTCGAGATCTGATATCTTTTCAGAGCGCACACCTTATGTGGTCGGCTTGGAAACATTTTACTTGAAATGTTTTTGATGGGATTCGTTACTCGAAAGGAGCTACGATTGCGTTATCAACCTTAAAAATTGATAAAGAAAAAGGAGAAGGGGGTACCAGAAGCCTCAGGTAACCCTACTTACTGATAAGTAGCATTGTTACAAGTTCCTCATTGCACTGTATCCATTTTTGAGGATGACTGGTGTACTATAGGCGTTAAATGCCATGGAATTTTGTGCACTGACATTGAAGGATTACTGCCTTATGTCATTAAATATTAATTGTCTTAAACAGGTTAATGTATTGTTAATTCATGAGTCCTACTTATTGATTTTAATCATTCTCAACCAAGTAAACACCTTACTTCATCGTAAGCTTTGTAATTTTGATATCTCTTTGATTATACATATTTTTTAGTTAATTTATTTATTGGTGTATATATTTATTTTCCGCGCCTCCCTTATCCGTATTTAAGATGAACTTTTTACAGCTGTGAGAAAAGAGCCACATCTCTCTATGTCATGGTTGCATATGAATGGTGGCAATGAATATAGAAATTTAGCAACTTCACAAAATACTCTAAGGTTTGCTTCCATACCATCATCGTCCATATTAATCACTGTTCTGTACACGTGCAAATCATACCATATCTTCTTATTTCTAATATAGAAATCGGAAAAGTGGTGATAGATGCCATTATAATTTAACGAACATAATATATGAATTTTCGTCACAGTGTTCATGAATAAATAAGGGCTAAATTTTCCATGGTAGAATAATAATCGTAGGTCATTCACCTAGTTTAGCAGCAACTTGTTACATGACTTCCTTGGACAAACGTATTTAAGAGCCCACCATGCATATTACCTCAAGTGTAACTCCTGCGTTGTAAAGACATTTACATCTAATTAGACGGTTAACGTATACTAGTATTTTCAGTTTGATCTGCTATTATTTTATTGAATTTTGCTAAATTTCTGATTTAACCTGTTGTCATTATAATTATTTTTTCAGCGGCCCAGTTCGTATACTCGTCTTAAATAGACAAAGATAGGCAAAATGTTAGAATAACCATATATTATGCATGCATTAAGTGTCATTATTGAGGTTTAGAATTTAATTTAATTGAAATATTGATGTCAATAATAGTTTTCTTTTTGTTGTTTTCGATTTGATTATCGTTACAATTTTAATCCTATTATAAAACTTTTTTCTTTTTAATTTTTAATTAACATATATATTTGAATAAAAATCAGATTTAAAATCAATGCAAGTTTGTCAAAAGTTAAAGTTAAGAAATCTAGTATTTACCCTGTACATAAACATACGCATACGCAGATACCGCGAGTTAGCAGCGCACCGCGCTGCAACATTTTTTATTTCTCAATTTTTTTTCTAAAATAAAAAGGGCTTTAGTTATTACTTATTACATCAGCTATCTCCCAAAAAATGTCTCGTCAAAATCGGTATCAGTCTCAGTGATAGCCATTTTAGAGATTACCCGGAACTAATAGACAGACAAAAATATTTAATTAAAGATGTTATTTTGGTGCATGTAAAAATATATTAATTTATGCTTAAATAAAACGGTTTTTTCAATATTATTAACAGGCAAATTTTCTTAAATGTATAGCTGTAAACCTCTATTATTAACTTTTTTATATAACAAGTTAAGGTTTCTTGTAAATAAATATTTTATTCACAAAAGACCCAGCCCAAATGTATGAACCTAGTATCTAATAAATTTATTATTTTATTAAATTCTTTACACTAACGAGGTGTGAACACAATTGACGGCTCTTGTTACGGCAGGAGATAAATTACGGGACCATTAAAACACTAATTGCTTTACTACGACGGTATTTCGCTAAGAAAACTTTAACAAAATATTGTTGCAACGCTAATTAAAAAACGATATTATTGTCAAAATATTGATACAAATACCATGCTTTTAAAAAAAACAATACTTGTTTTCCTTATGTATTTATTCACTCCATATAAATTTATAAACTATATTCATCTTCTTAATGTACCGTCTCTAATCTATATTTTATAATTGTCTATAAGATAAAGATATTAAAATGATTTGGACATACTACTGCACTGAATACATATTAAAGTATTTATGACGTTCTTTTGAAAACCCAACCTTTTCAGGTAAGCCATTTGTTCGATAGACGTGTAAATAATCTGCATTACGGTGGGAGATCAAAACCGGTAACTATTAAATTGACACGACACGGCTACTACGAGACCGTTACTACGAATGCGTCTACGATGTAGCTCGTAGTGGCATACGCGGTGGAAATTTTAAACACGATAGGAACTCTGAAGTATTATTTACAGATTCAACCACAAGGACCACTGCAATAAGAGTAAGTATAAGATTGTTAAGTAAAATATACAGTGTCAAAAAAATACAGACTTCAATGTTTAGCGCATTGAAGTTTGCAATAAGTTTATACTCGTGTAATTATTTTGCACTCGTTTTAGTGCATTGACATTAAGGACAACGTTTATTTTAATTCAGTGTTATTTACAAGTTCTAGAATTGTATATATTTCATCTGCAACATTTGTATATTATTTACTCAACCTTATTGGTTATATATTATTATTTCACAACTTAAAACCAATAACAATATCAAAATAAACAGCTAATAAAATAAAGTTTTTGTAATAACATTGCGGTCTACTATTATCTAGGATCTAAACATGGAGTTTATTACATATGTGGCCTCGTTGGACCTTGACAGCCGACCTTCGGAGAGCCCTGAGTTCTGTCACAATGAGCTTACCTGCACAGCCGCCAATAACTGCAAGCCAGCACCGACACTATCACATCGCACAGTGTGTCGCGCAATTTACATAGCGCGTTATCAGTTCCGTATTTGATGGAAAGGACGCGGTTTGTTGTTCGGTGCCGAACACGGCGTGCAGGCGACAAGGCTCCGCAAAGGTTCGTTAGCGACTGAGCCGGGCGGCTTGCGATCGATACTGGCAGAATAAACACGCCGTACAACCTAGGATAGTAAGCCAATGTTGCCAGCCTCGCCTCCCGGTGTTGCCACATCCGATGTTTGCCGCGCTTTGTATCTTAAGCGCTCGTTTCTCGCGCCCACCACGCGGGAATTCCTTTTCGCTTTCCGACGAATAGTCGGAAAGGTATGCGGTGTGAATGGTCTTACAAATGCACTTGTAGGAACCAACACCTCGTTAAGGGCGTTTTATGAATATAACATAAATATATAGAATAAAAAAATGGTTGAATTATATCGAGTAATAACTAAATAAACATTCTAGCTTCTTATGAGTAGATAGATGTAAGGCGTGAAAATCGATACAATGCCAAAAAGCAAAATGAATTATAAAATGTTCTCCGGGGGGTTAAATGTAGCTTCTAGAGAAAAAAAAAAAGGTTTTATTTCTATTTCACTAAGAAACCAGCAAAGGATGAAGTCACCCTATAGTTTTTAATGTACTTTTTTGTTAGCTAGGTTTTAATTATAACATGATTAATATCCCTTGAGGCCTTATTATAACTTTGTGAAACTTTTTTCTGTACCATTTTTATGTTTTCATTATTTTATATAAACTCTTTGTTACCTTGGTGATAACTTTCCATCGACTCGCAGTTGAAATTGGATGTAAAAAGTCTTAAACCGAGATGAATAGCTTGTAATGAACCGGAAAAGTTTTTCCCAGCTGTGGGCTGCTACAGTTTGCTTAACATGGTATCATTATAACCTTTGTAGTCATTATTATCATCAGCTCATTAAATGTTCCCACCGAGGGGCACGAGCCTACCCGTATAGGGGGATTAGGCCTTAGTAGTCCACGCGGGCCCAGTGCGCCTTTGTAGTATTATGGTTAAAAATCTGCTAATACACTTGAGCTTAAAATTCGATCCCCGCGCAGTACAAGTATTTTGTACTTGATGTATGTGTTGGTTTTTATAAGCGCCTTGCTTACATTAGGGCTAGATAAATATCTTTGGATTTTTATTCAACAATAACTCAAACAATTTCGCTATGTTGCATCTAATTTCGTATATATTTTATAGATAAGATAAAACACGGTATTGATCGAAGTAGTAAGGTCAAGTTCATCAAATTATTTATCAGGCGAGAATTTGTCTATTATCAGTGAAGTATCTTCGCCAAGACTATAATGTTTATCAATTCGTAGGTGAAAGTTCCACTGCTTAACAGTTCGCATTATAAAATTAATTGAACATCTAAGGCACTATCTGAATAACAACGAAACACAACCACTTATTGTAATCTTACTCCCTATTCCCTTCAGATCGTTTATAATTTAAGTGTAACCTTCACTTATCTACACGTCTGAGACAATGATTACCATAATATCACAATCTATAGTCAGGGAGGGACAATTTTGTCATAGAACTATCTTAGAAGCTTCGTAGTTATATATACGTTCTGATGTTATTGTGCCCAATAAAATTCACGTATTTATTGGCCGCAATAACTGGAAAATAAGAATACAAAACTCTTACATACATTTCAAATATTGACAAGGAAAACTAGACTTTAATTTAAAGTTGATATGTAACAATACTGAATTATATATTTATTTAGCGAAAGGTCTGGTGAAGGCTGGATGTGGTGAAGCGGAGAACCGGGTGCAAAATGGGGGGACACCTATTTCCAGCAGTCGGTTGCGATAGGTTTAAGAGAAGAGAAAGTGATTCAATTATTTTTTATATATTGAAGACCATTGCAAGCCTCCCTTAACGCATCCGTCAGCCATCAAAGATTTAAATGTGTTTTCTATTAGAAAGCTGTAATGTTTGTAATAAGGTTCGGATTACTTTATTTTAAAATTTCACCTTCCTACATAAGTAGGAGTCGTATCCTATCGCACTTTATCCTTATCATAACATTTATAATATTGGTATAGCGTAATCCTAAGTAAGAGTAAGCTAGGCACTGAAATTGATAGATATTGTGATCCAAAGCCCCATAAAATATCTCCGAAGCCATGCTTTATGGGGAAGTATGTCCCCTACAAGGAGGCGTTACAGGCCGATTGACAAATTGATTGTAACTGTGATAAAGCATTGTACTCCTTTTTCTAGATCACGAGTGTATTAAAAGTCATCACAACCTGTCTTTAAGGTGGCTGCTGTCTTATAGTTGTTTCGTTTCCAAAGCACGAGGTGCTTGTTTGATTCGGTGCTAGAAGACGCTGAGTAAGGTTCGTGGTTCTATATTTAATTATTACATATACATATTTAAATAAAGCTCCACACATTCCACTTTGGGTTGTTGCGTTGCGGCAGAGAAGTATGGTTATCAAGTCTCATGTTTTAGTTAGGTAAAGTATTTTTAATACATATATTACTTTTAAAAATAAGAATATCAAGAATTCATATTTACTGTTCTGCCACCATAGAAGTCTATGCGTATCTCTAAATCTAGCTTTCTCTATGTCGGTGTTAATATTCATGAATTCAGTTTGATAAGTGAATATAGAGCTCGCAGACCGCACTCTACCTGTGTGAAGCTCATGCTAGGTATGGAGATTTTTTTATTTCATTTTATTTCGTTATTTATTGTCTTAAATGAATATTGTATAACTATTTTTCTTGTGGAATATACAAGAAAAAAAACATATTTTTTGGATTTGTCTTTATTGCAGTCTTATATCACATGCAAAATCTGTAAACTCAGCAATCTTAGATTACTTTAATTAAATACAATATTGACGCATAAAGATACTCTTTCTTATTAGATATACTTAATGGGCTTACTCTATACATACACAGGGTACTTCTGATGATAAATAAGTCAATAATTTTCTGGAAAGTACCGATTCAGCTATAGAAACTTTTAATAGTCATAACAAACCGAATGCATCCAATTGAACTAAGGATTTCTTTTTGTCTCCTTCAAACGTATCGGTAATAAAGACGTACGGATATTTAAATCGTAGAACAGTGTCGCACAGTTTGTGAATAATGTAGACGAAGATAATAACCGTCTGAATGTGGAATAGCATATAACATAATTTAGAACTGATTTTTTTGAGTGAGCGTCGATGGCTCAATGGTGTGAACTGTTGCCCTCCTACCGGGAGGGCTAAGGTTCAAATCCAGCCTCGTATCAATGTGTTTTCGAATTTTCGAAAAATATATGTACGTTATCCAACGCTCTTACGGTAAGGAAAACATCGTGAGGAAATCTGCGCACACCTGCGAAGAGATTTGAGGTTGTGCGTGAAGTCGTCTAACCCGCACTGGGCCCGCGTGGACGACTAAGGCCTAATCACCTTCTACGGGTAGGCTCGTGCCCCTTGCTGGGGATTTACATCGTTTTATATAACATATAAATAGTTACACGTTTGATTTACCAAACAAACTTACAAAACTTTTACTTAAGAATATTTTGCACCTTAATATCACTATTGCTCTAACCGGTGTGTCTTAATTACATTTTAGAATATTAATATTCCTAACTGATGTGACAGAATTACTAGTATTATTTAAGGCAATTCCTTTTACTACGGGTAAGTTATGTGCCAGATTGTTATGTTAGCATAAAAACAAATGTGACATATTCTTATACCCCGAACATTATTAGCTATCAGTTCTAGGTTTCCATCAAAGCCATTCTGTCATAGTCAGGCGTATCACTTACCATCAGGTGAGCGTCTGGACCGTTCTGTATACTTGGTGACAAAATAATATAGGAAGGGGGATTTTGGCATCCCGCAATCGCACTCACTCGGCGAAATACAAACGAAACCTTCTTTCGAGCCGGTTTTTCTGAATCATGGCTCTCCCGAAATATTTGTACAATCACCCATCTGATAAGTGGCCATAAGGTTAACTGCAGGATTGTTATCAACGCCTAAGCCTTGAAGGCCTAGATCCCTGATCAATAAAAGCTTGAAATTAACATTGCACAATGTGACACCGCGGCCGACTTTACTGCATCAATAAACTTTATTAAAATAATTGGCGCAACTAAACTAAGAGCCGTACATATTGCTCTTTGATAACGTTAACCAATCTGTTAATGCTGACACAAATGCTAGCGACGATGTGCCAGTAACGATGAAAAGGTTTAAAAACAGAATTTACATTCAATGACCTAATGTAATTTTGCCGAAAATATGATTTTTTTTAATATATGTAAGTCATATTGTGTTTCGGATTTGTCATATTTTCAACTCAAAAACCCTTTGATCGACTTTTGCCTTGATATAGCGAAGCAAACTTATCAGTATTTCGCCTGCTGGCGAATTCAATAGTTCCCACTTAATTAGTACGAATTGAAACAGCGAGAGGTGAATTCGGACCAGCTTCCTGCAAAGACCACCTAACGGCACAGTCCGCAGCGACCTCGGCGGAGTTTCGCCGGTAATAAACACCTGTGTCTGTATGCCGCGCACGTGCTGACGGTTAGTCCGCTCCTATACCCAATGTTTATAATTGACCTATTTGGAAACAAGGTCGCTGTTTGCTCAGCAAATAAAAATAATTATCTTTTCAGATCATTGCATTATAGTTTACGGATTAGCAATATGTTTTACCTAGCCAGAATGAAATTGCAAACAGATAACTTCTGACAATATTATAATATTAGAATATCACATTGAAGATCATTGTCACTGTTTTCATGAAAGGGTTCCTTAGCCAAATGGCAAAAACACAATCCTAATAGATCCTTCATATGCATCTGTCTGGCCGTTCGTATGACACAACCATTTTTTCCAACATTATAAGAACAATTCTGTTGAAACTGTGTAAGTGAACTGTGTGGACCGCCTTAAAATTTTCACAAGAAACTAGAAAACTATATATTTTGGGGGTTCCCCATACTTTCGACTAAATTGTATCGAAATTCACACGTGTAAGGTGTTTTAAAAATAATATTGTTGTTTCTGATATATTTTTTATCAATTGCGCGAGTATGTCTTCATGTTTTTAAAAGTCATAAACGCTGAACTACTATTCTATAATAATGAATCTGTAGTAGTTGCCCAAGTAAATAATAATCACATTGTATTATGTTACTTGCTGCTACGGATCCCTTCATGCGAGCCTGAATCGCACTTTGCCGCTTATTAAATGATGTAGTTCAGTTGAAATTCACGTTTGACACGTGTTTCAGTGAATGCAACAGAACACGCAAACAACAAAACAACAAGTTTAAATAGTAAATACTTGTTGGAAATACAATTTGGATAATAGTCAAGTGTACTGTAAATGATATCGTATCGTAAATTTGTAAAAAGTAACTCAATTGAATACAACACTTTATTAATAGAGTCATTCGTATTTTAACGTGCATTAAGTGTTAATGTACCTACACTTATAGTTGAAACTCAAACAGTCGACATTTTACTACAATTTTGTAAGAACAACCATTTAAAAAGCTAAGGCTTCTTAAAACTTCTTAAGACACCATTTTAAAGACGTTTTTTATTATTTTATTAAAGCTACCTGCAGTTGGTGCATTAAATATAATATTTATACAAAAGAAATAGTCACAATTTCTGAAATAACTTATTTCATTAATCAAAAATTCCAATTACACATTTACCATAAGTATAATTTTACACCAAATAGAGTTAAATAGCGGCTACGGTTCATATCCCCACATTGACGACCCTCACTGGGAGAAGCATTTTCCAGTAGATAATGTTATGTAGTAAAATTTTGCTGCCACCGCATTATATCAAGACATTATTTGATTTCCTCGCATAGAGCATGGACATGAACCATCGTTGGAAGATTCTGTATCAAAAATAGTGCGATGAGGAATCGTTCAACGTCCAGCACACATAGCGTAACAGCACAGGATTAAGCCAAACGTCGTTACGTTATTAAACAAAAGACCAATGTTAAAATAAACAAATGTAACTACCAAAAATTTAACCCGTGACTTTGGAATAAGTCGGAATTGTTGTTTGCAACTTGTTAACAGTTTCGTTTAAAATAACATTTGATTCGACTTTAATGTGCCGAAGTTTTTGGTTAATGTAAAGGTACAGGGATACCTTTATCGCCAAGCCGGTGGAGCTTGTGAAATTGCTTAAACCTTGGATTATCAAGGCCATTAATGGGTTTTTAATGTAATTTCAGTTATTAGCAGCTGTTTTGAAGGTCGTTGTAATATTCTTGTTATCAACAGTACAAATTTTCTTTCTAACAGTTGCTTATATACATGAAAGGAGAAAACTTTAACATATATGAAAGTGTGTGCGTGTTAACATGTGTGCGTATGTGAGTTAGTGTGTAGGTAATAAATTGGTCTGCAAACCCCTGTTAAAGGTGACTTAGTATTAATAATTAACCGTTAATTGACACGTCATTTAACCAGCACCAAACTAATTCTACTTTGTTGAATGGTGAATCCATTAGTATACATATATTACTTTACTCATAAAACTGCTATTATAAATTTAAAGGATATCCCCAGTGGGAATAAACTTTTAAATTAAGGTCTAAGACTAATCTAGACTTTGATATAGGCCAAGTAGCAATTATGAAAGATTTATTTATAAATTTGATAAGACCATTCTAGTAAAAAGCAGATGTAAACCGAACTATAAATAAATCGTTATTAAATTTGAATTTATCAAAAAGAAAATACATATAATATGAAAGAATATAAAAACTTTATTTAGTGCATATTTTTGAAAGGCATATGTTGCCTTCATACGAACAAAAAAAAATAACACAAAAAAACACTCAAATTTTAAAAACTTATGAAAAAGGCTTTTTAATTAAATAGAAAGATATATTAACACTTTATAGCTCATTATTACATTATTGGTACACAAACACAGAAAATCCTAACATAAATTGGGCAAAGTATTTACGAGTAGGTTTTATAAATTTTTGATTTAACACACTTGGAATTTACTTTTAACACAACCAGAAAGTTAAAAAAATATAATGACATCGTATATTTTTCATCGTTTGCCAACACATTGTTTGTTTAACAAAGAGCCCCCGTGCCAGGGTAAACATGCTATTATCCGACTAACGTTCCGCACTAATGTCCAATATCCACTGACAGTTTGTTGGTGCGGCCGACAAGGTTGATAGGGTCACTAATAAGCTGGATAGCTTAAGCTAAAAAAACAAAAGAATCATATTCAATGGGATCACATGATGGCGTTCGTTGGTAACTCTATCTCACTTCTTCATCCTGCTATAACAGTTCTTCTTTTGATAACGCTTTGTTCCAACTGAAGGATGTGTGTTAAGTATGTTTATCTTTCATTATAATCTTAGAGTATTAAAAAAACGACATCTAACAAATAACCATTTATTGTAATGAATGTCATTAAGTGAACAGAGCGACCAATATGCTTAGTGCATACCTAGAAGTATCACTCTTACCCATGACTTAGAAGGTTCGGAATATTTGGCGCAGTATGAAGCAGACCTTGGCTCAGCAGAAGAATGCGACTAGTCAAAGAGAGAGAGAGAGAGAAATAGCAATTATTTTCTGTACATATTGTCCAACAAGCTTTAGGTACTCAAAACGACAGATGTTTAGCTTCTTTTGCCCAATAATTTTACTACGAGAAACTACAGTGCCCTATTCTCGTATCACAAAAATATCCTTGCACTGAGGTGGCTACCTAAATAGGCGAAATTACCTAGAATTTTCATTGTATGAGTTTTTATGTTACCAGTTACCTGCACTGCATTTTGGTTTATTTTTAGAGATCAGATCGTAAAGCGAAAGATCGTCTGTGTAGCATATAAGATAAAGATAAAAAACTACTTTATTGCACGTTAGAAAAACAGATTTTACAACATATCAGATAAAAACAAAAGACGAGTACAAACACAGGCGTTCTTATTGCTAAGGTAGCATTTTCTTCCATACAACTTTTTGGTGAAAGAATAATGTGTATTGGTAAGCGGGCTAGTGCATAGGCATAAGCCAAAGTGCATTATCTATACTTTTATTATAAGAAGTATTTAATCAGCTATCTTTTGCTGGTGTATATTATAAAGTATTTTTATTTATTTCTTAGTAGGTACCACTAACCTTTTTAAATAGGTAGGCTGTGGCACTTTTGTTAAAGATTGCCTTAAAGTTAAATATTGAGTTTTGATACTATATTTCTTAAACCAATTGTAAACTTGGGTTAGGGTTGGATCGACCAAAAAGTACATCCCACAAAACGAAAACAAAGCTAATCTTCTAACCCAATATAAACAACATACAGAAAAGCGACGCATTTATTAACGTTTGCCATAACCCCAATTGGCTTCATGAATATTAATTCGGCATCTTTTGCTGCCATAGTGCTTACAGCGGAGCAGGTCGTCGGCAAGAGCTATACACGCCAACTTGTTTAATCAATTTGCCCAAGGTATTTGAAATTAGGTGGGTAATTACTACGAAATGAAGTTGCTAATTATAGCAGTTTAGTATTCCAATTACGGCCAGTAACACGTGTTCATTGTTTAGACATGTTTTAATCAGTGTTAGTGCTAAAAATGTTAGAGTTTAGGATACTTAGATAAATAGTACTATGGTGGATGCTATTTTTTTATTATATATCTATTTACACACCTTGAAGTTAAGGATATAAGAAAGAAGCATATGAAACTAGAAACCAAGTCAACCTTACCAGCTTGTGGTGGTATCTGCCGAAAAGCTCTATCGACAAGCCAACGTGCATTAAAGCAGCACCGCGGGTAAAGGTTCGAGGCTTCCTAATAGAAACAAATCAACGATTTGTGGAATCTTTAATGGATTATCGATATGGAAATTATGTGCTTAGTCGTATGGCTATGGTATTCGTTTGGCTATTTTAAAAGAAATCTTCATTTCCGCGGTTCATAATTTGAAAACATTACTTTAAATGATACAATATTGTGATATTATTCTACAATCGTCGTATGTTTTTTAGTATTATTATGTCAATAAAAAAATCTCATTTACATAGGATATACATAGGTAACCACACAAGAAAATCATTACTAAATGTTGTCATTATGAAAATTCTTTCGTAAATTTGCAAATAAAATATGTCATTATGTGTACAGTACAATCAGTTTGCTCGATTGATGCTACACAACGTGGACATGTCATACACAACACAACTGTTCATAGCAGATGCAGTATTGAATGAATGAATGACAGACGAGCGACAATTGGTTTCTTAAACTCAGCATTTTTTCCAGATCCCCAGTTACATTAAAGTATTTCGCTTAGCACCAGATGAGCTGTTTGCTTAATTGCTTTTATTTTAACCTTTCGTTCTTTGCCAGAGATGGCTTCGTGGCTTCAGCGAGCAAATAGCGAGCGCAGATGGCTCTCAGCTGAACATAATGGCTTACCTTACGCATGAATAAATTATAAATAGTCGCCACCACCCGATTAGAGGAAACTCGATTGGTTTTACCCTCTTTTATGGAACCTTAACTACGAACCCGACTAACATCGATTATCACTATCGTTGCAGTCTAATATGTCCACTGGTGAACGAAGGCCTCCTCTGATGATATCTTCGCGAACTGTTTTTTACCGACTTCAAAAAGGAGGTTAAACTACTCAATTCGACCGTATATATGCTTTTTTGGTTTGTTTGGATGTCTTCGTCGTTTATGAACCGATTTTGATGATTATTTTTATGTTGGAAAGAGGACACTTGGTGGTCCCATTTTAAGGAAGTCAGGGTCTGATGATGGGGACCAGAGAAATCGAGGGAAACTCCTATTTTTGTATTTGTTCGCGGATACTTTAGAGGTGGTTCCAAAATAAAGTGAGACTAAAGTTCTCGAAATTTTAAAAATCGATTCAGAGCAACGACTACTTCATTGCAGTATATTTATTCCAGTGATTATTTCTACTAGGAATCACCCAAAATAGAAAAAAAAATTAACAAAAAAATACCAGCAACAAATTAAAATCTAAAAATAATCGTTGACAATAATGATGTCGGTGCCAAGCTCACTCTTCTGCTTTATAATATAGGTAAGTAGTTTGGCACCGAAAAAAAAATTTGAAGTCAGTTTATTTCATAAGAAGTAATTAGTAGTGGGTAATCGGCAACGGTGACAGCTTAAGCATATCCTAGGTCCATCTATTCGAGGGTCGGCCTATGCTTCTTTTTCCGTTCTGTAAACAAAACTTAGGAACTTTTTCGCTCATCCGTTCATTTGCACTATGCACCCTGCTCACTACCATTTTAACTTCACTCTGGGTTATATCGGTCACTAATGCAACGATTCAATTATTCCAAAACTGTTTTCACTTTCTGACCCAACATTTAAATTTACGGGGAAATTGAACCACACGCCTAAGCCTTTATTTTGGTTTATTGAATAGTGTCACCTACTTCGTGAACTCTAGTGCAGTGCATTAGAATTCATCTATTCAGTCTCCAAACGCTGAGACTTGGCCAAATTGGAAATCTTATTCCCGTTTGTGGGATGGTATTCCCATGTGAGGGAGTAGAACGTTATATTTTCTTATGCCGGTGAGCCTTTGTGTTTACGCTTTACTTTAAGAGATACATTTTTTATTAAGAATGACTCTGAGATATCTGAATGCCTTTTGTAACATCTGATACCTACTTACTGAATTTGATGATACATTATGTATGTTATATTGTAGTAAGACTATTAAATAAAAGGTGAGTTATTTTAAAACAAAGGTACTTTTAAAGCTAATAATCAATATCAATCGATTGAGTTTTTATATTATTTAAAGTACTAAAAAAATCATGACTCAAAGTAGGAGGTTAAATATTAAGCATTTTCTTTTTAAGAGAAGAATATAAAGTCCTTATGGTATAAACTAAATTGTATCTATTGTTCATACCAATGCATGTCACTAAAATTAAGATTGAAATTACTCAATGCGCAATGGAGCGAGCTATGCTTGGAATCTCCGCAAGGGAACTAAAGTTACCGGCATAGCTCGCCAGATCAGCAAATTGAGGTGGCAGTGGGTAAGTCACGTCACGTATGTCGCAGAACCGATGGCCGTTAGGGCGGACGAGTTCTGGAATGGAGATGGTGTCTTGGCAAGCGTAGCGTAGGGCGCCTCCTGCCCGATGAACCAATGACTTGCAATAGGTCGTTAGTGGAGGCTGGATGAGGAAAGCGGAGGACAGCGATATTTTCATCACGCCGAATGCGCCGGTAAAATATATATGTAAAAATAAAATAACAAAAGTGAACCAAACGCAGTAACTTTTTTTAGCTCAAAACTCGCAACATTTAATTTTCACATTGTGCGAAGCAATCATAAAATATGAATTTTATGTAACTACGCGTATTTGATGATTGCTTAGCAACAACAACACCTACGCTTGAAATTAATTCCATTTAGAACACTTAAAAAGCAATCTACCATAACTACGTTCTCCTTTAATCCAGTTAAGTGTTTTATTTTCATAAACTACATTTCAAAAGCATCTTATTTTTTTGTTTGCTCTTGAGACTATCAATTCGAAAATAAATACTTTGCTAGACCTGGGACCCATCACATTAATATTCTCTTCGATTTAAAACTTAGCTGTGCTTAAGTATATGTAAGTCACGAATGGCATTGAATAATTTAAACTCCTTTACTACGTTCCAAGTAAAGTGCCCCGTACTTAGTACGTTTATCTTACAAATTATAATCAGCAAACGTATTTTATGGTTAATCTTCAACGATTAACTTGCGTTAGCGTTTATAAACTTTATTGGTTTCATAATATTAATCACCCTTTCAAAATACAAACTTTTGAAATACTTTAGAGCTTAGATCACTTTGAAATTCCTGGTTTGCTAGTTTTATGTAGTATGAGGTGATGTAATTTAAATGTCATGTATCTCGTCAGTAAGCTTAAAGAAAGAAATGATATTCCAGTAACATACAAGCTCATAGCTCGTAAGGTTGTAGATCTTAGGAATAGGGATAGCGCTCAATACGATAAATAGCAGCCACCCCTTTCTAACTCAAGTAAAATCACGTTGAGTCGTTCTAGAATAAGGGCCTTAATCTTGAATAATAAGTATCGTTACTAAATATCACAAATATTTGTCCTCCAGTTTTCATTGTTAAACTCCTCCCATTTCAGTAAAAACAGTACTTGCTCGTTATATCCAATTCAGTTTGTTACGAGTTGGCCTTGCCTTACCTCATCATGGATGCATAAGTTCTGAATGCAGTCGAACTACTATCGATTGTTCTATTTCCATTATATACTTACGAGGTCACCTGCAGATCTGTAATCAAAACTCAAAATTATCAATATCAGCAATTATTATGTTATAAAATCCAAAACTAAGCGAAAAAGGGTAAAATACATTTCTATATAAATATCTTTAAATCAAAATGTTTGACTGAGGATCGGTCTTGTCTAAGACATTTTTCATTGCTCATTACTTAACCATATTATAAAACTCAACGATTCATTTACACACTGTCAGATCCACAGTATATTTTATGAAATAATATAGCTCACATGATGGTAAAGGGCAACTGTTGCCTATAAATGATTTGAACACCATGATTTCTACGTCAAACCTTGTTTTCAGTGGACATATTTACTTATAAAACACCAATAGTACCTTATTCTTGACACTTCAAATATGACATCACATTGCATTATTAAGTTACTCGCCCACCACCGCAACGATGACGTAAAGGCTGAACTTCATCAATCATTGACAACAACACTATATTATATGAAAACTAAACCAATGATCAAGGTTAAAATACCTTTTTTTATAATTTTCCGCTCGAATATTTACCGCGGCAAAAGTCTCACAAACAATTTTGTTAATTACTGTTTAAAAAATAAACCTATAGAGATTTCGCCTAACAAAAAAAAAATTATTTGGTACATTTTTTATTTTAATATATTATACTGCAACTATTTTTAAATGTTTACCTGAGCCTCCTTTTTATGATTAATAAATAGTTTAAAAATTATGATTATCCACTACCGATTCGAACCCAAAATAATTATAGTTAACTTTAACATCTTCTATAATATTTTGACACTTATTATGTCACACAACCAAACGTTATTTCCACCTCAGGCAAACATAAAAGCTGCACTTGTTTTGTATCGTGCTTGAGGTGGCCCTCTTCGGACACCGAGGACACGCAGTAAAACTGTCAAAAGTGACAGACGGTTATGTCAGTGTCTTGTAATATATTCATTAATGGCCCGATATGTCCTTTAATAGATGGATATTAAATGACTTTTCGGCTCGCGTGATCGATTTTCCATCGGTTATCGTCGGTAATACTTGAAATGAATGATTTCAAGGTTATAAAAAGATTGATTAAGACACGTATTGATTATATCATCAACATCATCCACTGTTTGCCGGCTTAATTGAGGGTGCACAAGGAACCTAAAAATGCTGAGATTATTTGTTAGAGATAATAAAAAACATGATATTAAGTATATAATTTAATCTTAAGGGTACTACACCATATTTGTCTAGATTTTATCCGGATGATCTACATAAGTGCACATTCTGCTCTACAAAGAACTAGGCTCTGGCCATCTTACAAGCACTGTACCAACCCTCCTTCTGCCAGCACTTTAACCCAGGAACATCGATGTCGTAGCCCTAAACACAAACCAAAACACTTAACGATTGACTTTCAGACAATTATTTAGGCATTAACGAGTACAAAGGTAAATTTGACGACCCATCTGGTGTAATAGTTGAGACGTCGGCTATTACACCGAAGGTTCCAGGTCCGATCTCCGGGCAGTTATGTGCATGAACATGCCTGTAGGTATTGTTCTGAGTGTTTTCAATGTATGTATTTACAAAAATTAATAATAAGTATATATATTCGTTGATAAGTATCCATATTACAGGCTAATGCTTAGTTTGGGGCTAGATGGCGCCGTATAAATGTCTGTGGATATCTATAAATAATAAAACCGCAAAGAATTCTCGTACATACATAACGATGCTTTATCGGGTATATACTTTAAAAATGGATTCTTTAACTTCGTATTGTTAAAATTAAATGTGTATTTAAAAAAGAACAAAAAATTAAAACGAAAATTTTTATACCAAAACAGAAAGAAATTATATTTATAAAAAAAGGAACCGCCTTCAAAAATGGAATGAAAAATTGCATAAGCAAAATCATGTATTACGGTATTGATATAAAATAATAATTAACTTGTTTATATGAACGTATTACTAATACTTTTTGAAGACTAGCTCTCTTAAGTTAATAGTTCTTTATTTGAGTCTGTAGCCTCGTCGCCACTGATGTTACACATCTCAGTGGATGGCATCAGAACCCACGTGTGCAAACCACATTGAATTGTGTAGGTACCTCATATTTGTTACGCTATTTATAGACAACTGAATAGTCCCCGCGTACCTTTTGAGACAGTTTATCTCGGCTTTATTCTGATTCAATTATAACTTTGTACGGTATTCACAAATTTCGAGTGTTAGTGAAACCTTTTAAAGCCTTCCACCCCACACATGAGTAAGCTCCCCTGCCTATCTTTTATCAAACAAAAACTTCGCCCGTTTCATACCCTTTCTAAGCTTTGGCTTTGTGATAAATAGAAATAATATCCGGTTCAAAACCAAGTTTGTTTTTTAAGATTTTTAAGCGAGTGGTATTTGTATGATACTTTTCATAATCCATGTATTTGACTATTGAGCCGTACCATTGATATCTGATGATATAACTCATGTTTTTTTATTACACCAATTGAATAATGTAAATAGGTATACAAACTTCATTGATTGGAGATTAACCGGGCTTATATATATACGGGACTGATTGAGTTATTATAATAGTCTAATTGCTTCACATCAAACTCTCAAACGCTAATTTAAATAATATTTTTATTTATCATCAGCTCATGAACGTCTCCCCGAGAAGAACGCACCTACTAGGTTTAGGCAATTAGGTTTTAGTCGTCCAGGCGGGCCCAGTGCGGATTAACCGACTTCAGGCACTACCTTTGAATATCTACGTAGGCGTGTGCAGGTTTCCTCAAAGTTTTATCGTTCACCGTAAGAGCGTCGGATAAACGTACATACAATTTCGAAAATTCGGCAATACATTGGTACAAGGCGGAAATTGAACCTGCACCCTTAAAATTGGAAGGCAACAGTCTACACCAATGAGTCACCGACGATCTATTATTGACATAAAATTCGACAATCCGTAAGCGAAATTGTTAAAGCACAAAGTCAATTAAAATGGCTGCTTTTGCATTCATCAGCTCCACGCCGGGCTTGGCGTGGTTTATAAATTGCATCCAATTAATCGCATTGCAAACCGAAATTAAGCTTGGTGACTAAATGATTACCGTTTCGTGTATTGGTTCGCTGTGATTGTTGGTAGGCAATTTGCGGATAAGTTTTGTCATTGCTAATCATTCTTTAATGTTGTCGGGAAAGTTTCGCACTTACCGGCTTAATAGCCTGACGAATAAACATAAAATTTTGTTCACTAGATGCCAGTAAATGGTTTGGTTAGTGTAATATTAACTGGAAACAAAACGTGAACGTGCCTGTACTAAAAATTAGTGTAATTTTAGGTTCAAATTAATGTGGATTTTTCAGAGCTCGAGAGCGTAAAAGCTAGCGCATTCGGGTGCACGTTCGTTCAATTTCTAAGTAATCCGTAATTTTCGTTATCAGATGGGTGACAGTTTCTTTTTATTTTAAGCCGATGTTAAGCAGTGCGTCTGCTTTTTTTGTTATATATAACAAACTAATATTTTTTTAGGGGCTCCGAGAGTGTGCTAAATCGCGAAAATTAGGGTGGTAGTCTAGGTCTTGAAAAATCTTAGCCCCAGTAAGTACACTCAATTGAAATAAATTGCAACATTAGTGCCAACTTTCAATTTTGTGACGAGAGTCTCTGATATTTGGCCTTAACTGTGCTATGTTTATAAAACCAATATTAAGAACTATAGCTACCTCCGATATGATTTAAAATTGCTGATATCAGGAATCAATAATTATACGTTTTTTTTATGTTATACGCATACGGTATATACCAGGATGAGTCACACACGAAAACTATAGTTCGTTGACCAAGTCCTGAAGGTTGTGAACAGCCCCAACGATTATGACTGCACCTTGAGACAGCCTGACTTGATGATTTACATCATCAAGGCGTTATCTGCTGGGATTGGTCATTGGCATATGACGATCTATGCGGTAATGTTTTAGCTACTAAACCAAGGATCGAGATCCTTGGTTTAGTAGCTGAAAAAAAAAACAATTCACTTGTAGTACAAACATCTGTGGGCGTCATCATGTATGTATTGATCTGGGTGTTAATACAAGTATTTAATAATATCGGGTCTAGATAAAATACTGCGCTGCCGGGGACATTTGAAAAAAAAAACGCCTGCAGACATACGCCAAATAATAATATCAGATCTCGTATATTGCTGCATAGGTTACGCTCTTTTAGTATTTGCAGTGAGCCGAAACATATCACAAAAATAAATTGCCTAGGATAAGCTGAACTATTTTGTAGCTATTGTCTATATAAAAGAGTCGGTGACTACACTGAACTGATAATATGACAGGGTAATAATATTGACACTAACAGACCTTTAACAGTTCTATATTGAATATTTCAATTGCATTTAAAGTAAAAAAAAGATAGCATAATAACTACTTACGAAGTTGATTTTAATCGAAATTATAGGATTACCTTAGTATGTAACAGACTAAACAGGTTATAAATTTACTGGACACTAAATAAATACAATAACGTAAAAAACCTACCATACATTTTGCAAATTAGAAATGACTAGCTTTTGCCCGCGGCTTAGCTCGCATTAAATTCGGGATAACACGGTATTACATTTATCAATATACGAGGATTTCCCCTGACTCCAACTTTAAAGGTTTCGGGGTCAATTTCAGAATTTTTTTTAGCCAAAAATATGTTATAGTGAGCTAACCTTAAAAGGTAGACATATGCTGTCGCGGACTTTTTTGTAGACCTTTAAAAGGAGAACAATACTCTCATACATGACTTTTGTGAAACTTTAACCGTTTACTTAGCGTACGCAGCGGAAGCTCCAAGTATGAAAAAATACCCCCGATTTTGAAACATTCTTCATTGCTGCTCCGCTTCTATTACTCGTAGCGTGATGATATATAGCCAATAGCCTTCCTCGATAAATAAGCTATCTAACACTGAGAGAATTTTTCAAATCGAACCAGTAGTTCCTGAGATTAGCGCGTTCAAACAAACAAACAAACTCTTCAGCTTTATATATTAGTATAGATGTCTCAATTCATTTATCATTTGGCAACAAAAATATATAAAGTTCCTTTAAAAGTCACAGAACCTTCTTATCTTAACGGGAACAGCCTAGAACCTGTTAAATATATCTGATTTGTTATAACGATAACATTAAAATCAACTTAAAATTACCTTACAATAGAAGACTAAGGCACAATAAAAGTTAGGTGACATGCATACGGGTCATGTTTAAATTTAGCCAAGCCCTCCAGGCCAATTTAGGTAACGACATTATTTATAGATGAGTTAAACGCTTCATAATTGCTCTGATAGACGAAGGGATGATTAACTCTCCGATCTGGCGCCACAAGATCTTAATTTTTTATCGACTTGAATGTTCGTATATATATATGTTTAAATCTACAGTCAATGCAATAGACTGATGGTCATTGCAGAGTAGCCTAAGTTGCCCTCCACTCCGATGGAAGATCAAGGGGGCGACCGCCATCTCTTAAACAGTATTTCTATAATGATACAACAGCATTTTAGTTTAAGAAAAGGTGAAGTAATTTTTGTAATACTGTTTTAAGAGATGGCGGTTACCACCTAGTCAGGGCCTAGAGCCCCAATTCTGCTAAATACTTTGTTAATTTCGTCTCCATAGGTCTATAAACCATTACGTCAACTGTCAAACGAACATCAAATAAGTAGAATATCATTAGTTAAGCCAACAATAGACATAATGTTTAGGCCCTGACAGTCATTGGAAAACGAAAATGGAATAACTTAAATAGTAGAATATCAATCATACAAATATGTACTATTGGGACACAATAAAGCTGGAATTGACATTTTAAAATTTGAAAAATTAGGGCACTCCTGGCGATTGTGATAGATTAAAGAAGTGATTAGATAACTTCTAAGGTCCAAGGTATTTTTTCCTGTTCGCACCACGGTGAACTATACAAATCTAATACTCTCGTATTTTGTATTTCTCATCTTTTTAGTGGATATCTCCAAACCGGTACAGAAGTTCCATAAATTTTCTATTGTTTTCAATGAAGTTTAAATCCCGCTATTCAGTGATAACGTGTGTAATGTCTATTCGATGTGCAAACAAATTTTAAAGCATCACTAAGAGAGAAGAAATAGGTTAGGCACACACTAACCTGCTTACACTCGCAAATAACCTTTTATACGGTCTTCAATATCGCTAAAAATATATAAGTTGCTATTCTTGTCTGCAATATACATTCAAGCCTGCAGTACTCCAAATTAACCTCTTCCATGTGCATATAAAGAAAATAAAGAGCCAGCAGATATAAACCTGCACAGAGTGACGTGAAAACAACGGTGCACTAGCATTTTAAAAGCGGCCAGTGCTTTTTAGTTGTTCCCTCGTTATAGTGGTATTCTTTTTATTTCCACGTCCAAGCGGTACACCCTTCATGCGATCGTGAATAATTCATAGCCGAGATCCGCACTCAAAATGACAATCTGTCGCCGAACGTAGCTCATAAAAGCGCGGCTTTGTGAAACGGCCGGCGTAACTACATAGTGCCGCAAATGGGGTTTGGATCGGAAACATTTAATGCCACTCACTGATTGTATTGACACATCATTTTGATTGCTGTAGTGGTCATGCGTTGTTTGTTGGCTCGCCTGGTCACAACGTTGATCCGTTTTAGTGCTTGTAGTCGCGTTTAAGTTATTGCGTAACATTAAAAAATATGATGCGCAGCCTCATTTTTACTCTGGTCAAAATTGCGCCCAAAAGTAATAGTTCACTAATACCAGTTATTTTTCAGACAATCATGTGATTTTAGCCTACTATGTCCGGACCAAACTGAGGAAAATCGCGCAAAGTGACGTATTCCCGCGAGGTTCGTACCCTCGAATCCCGGGTCGCGCAGCGATCTAAACCGAACGCTATATCCACTAGACGACGAAGGCTGTTAGGTTACAAAATTTAACGCAGTGTGTGAATAGTTAATTTACATTTAAATACCATTGATAAATGTACGCCAAATACAATTTCATTTATAGCAACCTTCTATTTTGTAAAATGTCAGTTAAAAAGTTCAATACTCATATATACAGGATATACTTTAAAGATTAAGGTTTTAAGTTATTTCTGAATGTGTATACAGACCGTAGAGACTGCTTTCGTTTCCCCTTGCGTAGACGCCTATCGAGAACCTTTTACTCACCATCCGCCCGTTTTCTGGAGTTTGTTAATATCCTTAAATACAAATTTATTTCTAATTTGTGATATTTATTCAATAAATTTGCCAATGGTATTGCCACTGACTTTATTAATCACGTCCCTATAGTGGGACGTTGTAGGCAAATGATGCTGATGATGGAATTAAGTTATGCTCTAATTGATTTTTACACAACTATATGAAAGTGTATATCAATAGAATTTAAATTGTAAATGCAGTAAAAAATCAGAAGTTTTCATTACTCATTATTCGTATCCTCGTGTTATAAACCAACAATTAATTTACAGCGGCAGAATAGGTGCTTAAAGATTTTTCAAAATCTCAAGATGTTGTTATAATGAGGCCCTTAGAAATAACGAACTAGATAGATAAGTAACAGAATTAATGATGTTGTTTGATATTATATCAAAAAAATACGTTATGTTTTGTCTTACAATATTTAATTGACATGATGCATAAAAAAAATCTCTTAAGCAGGACAAATTACTCAACAGGATGTTGCGATATTTTTATTAAATAAATACTATACTAAATTTTTGTAATTGGACTTCCAAAACCTGTCATTTGATATAGTTAAAACGTAATGAGTGACAGATAAAAAATGTGATGAGTGGAACAAATTTTAATAAACGAATCGTAGTATTGAGTGCTTCACTTAACTTTTAAGAAATAAAGTTATCTGGTAGATTAATCTAGATTTTTATACCTATAGCACAGTAATAATCTAGAAATGTATGTCATGAAGCCGTGGCATATAATTCACCCTTTACCAAAAGGTTGCTAGCTGTACGCATGTCCTTACACTTAAGAACATTACAGATGTCATACCTATAACTCGACTCTTATAGTTATAAGTAATAGAAAACTCATTATTTTTATAAGTAAACTTCTTTTAAGGAAAAGTTTTATATATTAGAGCAGTTTTTTTATAAATACGCACGGTCACTATCTGTTTCCTTTCGTATTGCATAGTTATATGTAACACAACTCTGTAAAAATATAATAATTGTTTTGTTTTATACTCAGCCAACAATATATTACAAAAATATCAACAACTTTAAATTGTAAACTGATGAAGATGTTACCCGCAGCTTCTCTCTTGATTAGGTACTATTACAATGTTATTGAACTAGCAGTTATCACTACAAAACTCGTCTACTTCGTGTATTACTCTCAACTGGCTGATTCCATTGCTGATTTTATCTTCGACTTCGAGCTTGGATCCTGAGATATAAATTACTATTTAGTGTGCAAATTCATGAGCATTCAGTTTTACAAATAAGAAAAAGTTATGATTGTAGGTTAGTTATAAATAAGAATTCTAAAGATATCCGAATAAATTTTAATGAAATAAAAAAGTAATTATTAAATTTAATAAATTTTATGCAAAATAATTTGTTTGGTGTCGATAAACTGTTGCGTTTGTTATTTAAGATAAGTTACCAAGCCTACACTTTTAGCTTCTTATATTAAATACTACATAACAATGGGGCCTAAAATGTAATCATCATCATCTCATTAAATGTCTCCACCGAGGGGCCTACCCTTATAGGGTGTATAGGCCTTAGTCGTCTCCCGGGCCCAGTGCGGATTGGCCGACTTCAGGCAAACCCTTGAATCGCTTTGCAGGCGTGCGCAGGTTTCCTCACGATGTTTTCCTTTACCGTAAGAGCGTTGGATAAACGTACATATAATTTCGAAAATACATGGATACGTGGCGGGATTTGAACCTGCACTCTCGAGATCGGAAGGCAACAGTCCACTCCACGGAGCCACCGACGCTCTTATATATGTAACATAAACTTTATTATAAAACAAGTCTTTGATATGTATTCGAAACTCCAAAGCAATTGAGTAGAATGAACGCTGAAGAGTGATTGCTGGGTCTGTTATATATGAAGTATGAAATATAAATGTCCAAATTTCGCACTTTCAAGCTACGTCAGTCCAAAAATTGGATTGACGTAGCTTGAAAGTGCGAAACCGAGAATCAACTATTTAAGAATGAACACAACCATTGTTCTCTACAATCATTAATTAATTAATGATTTAATAATAGTATATAAGCGTTAAGTTCTCTAATATGGTTTGAGTTCATTAGTACCTACCTATACCATATGATGGTATAGGTAGGTAGATACTTATAATTTTGAGTTTTAAAAAAGAGTAAAATAAATTCTTGAAACTTTTTACTAAAAGGAAACGATGCCCTGGCTATTATCTTTGTACTGCAAAAAGCCAACAGGACGAGGTCCTAAAATTTTTGTACATTGATAGTATCGCATCATTATGTAATACATAAGAAATCACATGAACAAGTACACCATTTTTAAAGGCGCCAGATCTTTTATAATATCAGCACCGTTCATACGAAATATCAACAAAATCCAGTGCAGAATACAAGCAGTATAACAATAATAACATATTTTGTCTCGAAGTCAGTTTAAATAAAACAGCTGATACCACTGGAGATGCGGGTAACATAGTTATCTCGCATTCGCAGTTGAGCCCGCGGCGATCTCGTTCGAAGTCGAGAGCCCTCAGTGACCTCAATACTCGCCAGACTTCTTTTATCCTCCTTTTGACAGGTAACTCTACTGAAAGATATCCTGTACATAAAGGCGATACGCTTAAACCAAAATACAAAGGGAAACAGGATAAAGCATAAAGGTTATTATAATAACATCAGCGGATAATGTTTTCATAGTATATCGCAGAAAAAACCTCTTTGAATTAGTGTTAGCTTTCTTGTTCCATAAAATTTGGGAGCATTGTTGCTTTTGAATAAAAATAGCGGATTCATCGTTCAGCTGAAACGGGATTAAATATTACCTACCTGTAGCATCAATTTTATAATTCATGTTTTTTTATTATCTTTGTACCTTTGACTTGTACCTTTTAAAAAAAGCTCTGAAATACTGGTCAGCATCTTTACTTGATTACCACTTTATTGAACCAATGGCCAAAGCGCGAAAAGTGAAGCGTAGGCCTATGACAAGTTGAACCAAGGAATAGATAACGTGACTGGTAGCAAAGTGATGTTGACTGCTAGTCAGTTCGCGTTCAAGTATTTAAAATAATAATACTTTATTTTCTGAAAATTACCCGTAGCGTCAGTAACAAAGCATAACTGTCAATGGCTTCCTGGAATATATATAATTGTAGCGAGCTGCGATAGCTTGAAGCTTTTGTATTGAGTGAAGTTTACTATTGAGGGCGTGATTGATGATAATGTAAAAGAAATGTTTTTGTCATTCGCTATCTATGCAATGCTATCCAAAATTACTGGCAGAATAGACTTTATCAAAGCTTTTCACTCATGTGTCAAAAGATATCTATTTCAAAACTTAGAACTGATGACCTAGACATTCAACAATTATCTTTCACCCACGATATTGAAACAAAAAATTGACCAACGACACAGTTCCTTTTCATGTCCTTTACGTTTTTTTTTACTTGCATGCTACATATGAATATGAGAAGTATCCCAAAAGATGATTCTGAATGTAAACTTTCTGAGGTATGATAATTTTGCCTTTTATTAACTACCTATAGTTGTGAAATTAATGCCATAAGACGATTCTAACTGTGAACTTTCAGCAATATGATGGTTCTGCTTTTTAATTATTGTAGGATTTCAAGTGTATGTCTAAATATAATTCCAGCTTTTAAAATTATACGTTTTGAGTATCTGCATAGTGAGTAAATGCCAAAGGAGGTTTTGCGTAATGAATATGATGCCTTCCGCTGCTTCGCAATAATATTATGACATTAAAAATTGAGACCCGATTTTTTGACGCATTTCTGTACATGCATTCAACCCAAGTACTATTATACATATAATAGATTATCATTTTTAAATACGGCATCTAGGAATTAGAACATATATAGTAAACGAAACCTATTATAAAATCGAGCTAAAGGGTGGTCACCTTGGTATACTCGGAAAAGCCGACATTATTCGAATACATAACACAAATTCATTATATAATTAACTTGTACTAGGAATCTTTAGAATTCGTTTAAGTAATTTTACTAGAAATACTCAAGCAAAAACATATAATTTTTAAATAATTATTTACGCCAAAACTCATTACGGATAATTCGAGTTAAAAGTGCGTTATTAATTAGGAAATTATTTCTTTTTAAAAAACATATTACTTGTATAGTCCACATTTTTTTTTTTTTTCTTTTGGTTAATTTTATTAAAGTTTGAGAGAAGTTTGTTTGAGTATGTTATTTTTAATAGTTTAAACTTTAAAATTTGTAAGTGTACTGTAAATTTGTATATTGAATGAATTAGTTTATTTTAAAATCGTTAAATTTAACTTTTTTTGTGTCTGTATTCGATGTTGCTTTAAACAATGACCTTTCATTCTCATATGCAAAAAATCCTTGGTTATTATTCTATTCCCCTAATAAAGCTTTTTAAATTAAAACAAGATTGTTATCAATTCCCTTCGCTAATTACAACAGGGTATATTTGCATTCTCTAGTGCCAACTCACCGCATGCGTCACCTTCAATAATTAACATAGCGTTGAAACAATATTTAGTTTCCATAGTAGTAAAAGAGACCGGTATAAAACTGTTTAATAATTTATTCAGCATAATATCTGATCTGATCTTTTTCATTTCGCTTTTAAATTCTGATAGGGTTGAAACTCTGTTCGCAATTCACAACGAAAGCTTACAACTCGTGGAGTTGCTTTGTAGATACTTGTGCCAAGAAACAAATATCACTTATGTTACGCCGCGTTGCAAGAGGAAGGAAATGATGTATTAAGAGAACTAAGGTCGATTACAATGCAGCCTGTCGCTACTCAATGACTATCGTGAAAATCATATAAAAATCTTTAAGGACCCAAGGAATTGGTCCTTTGCTGAGCAGATACCAAACAAAAATATGCATTGCAAATCTCCAACGAAAAGTCAGATAGGTTCCGTAAAAAGAAGTGTAAGATATGATTTTTAGTTACGAGAAAAGGAAAGTGAAATTACGTGTTTGTGAAATCACCTAATGATTCACATGACATATTATGTGTTCGGTACTGGCTTCCAAATTGGCAATTTTCCATACAGCAGTGAGAAAAGTATGACAGTAGAATAATCCGATTTTTCATACATGTGACTAAACTTAAGAAAAAGAAGTTAATTAATGGCTGATTCGAGAGAAATAAAAAATATTTTCAATCTGAACGTTAAAGCATAGCATTCATTAAATGTTAAAGGCAGTTAAACACGCTTGACAAAATTCAGTCTCACTTTGCATTTCCGAACTTTACCAAGCTAAATAACACAAAAGGGAAGTAATTACGGATGTTCGTTAAAGTTTCATAGTCCGGTTTAACTACAGTAAGCTAAGCAAGTACTAACTTCAAATTAAGCTGCTTTTCCTTGACCGCTACAAACCGTTTAAAAGATAAATAATTTACTTATGACTTTAGAGTAGCAAAATATAAATAGTAACTATAAACATTTACAACCCGGGGAGCCGTTTATGTGTTGCAGATCTTGCAACGGTCGTTGGGTGCTCTTTTTAAAAACACACTAACGTTGTGCGAATTAATGCAGTGGAAGATGAAATGTGAGTCGTCATATTTGCACTTTAGCGTATTTTATAAAATTCATAAATTCAACTTTGTTAAAACCTTTCTCATGGAAAGTTGTAATCTACATCTTATAGACCGATTGGAAATAAATAAAATAAACATAATGTTAAAATCTTTAGTCTCATTGTTCAGCTGATCAATGTACACGCATATAACATTCCACTGTCAAACCTTCCTTACAGAAATGGCGGTACGAACTATGGGAGGACAGGTCCTCAACCACCGCGTGGGCTTTGGTGTTAACTTCAGCTTAACGCTAACATAGGGTTAGGTTTAGGCGTAAGTTCGTGCGAGATTAAACGGACATTATTCAATACGTCAAACAAATATTGCAAAAGGGGCGAGGTAATTACTAAGTCTTATCCAGCTGCCAAGAAAACTACAGGCGTATATCATAATACCGCATTGCATCCAGCAAGTTCGCACATTAATTGCACTTGGAACACGATCAAGGATTCAACTCAATTTACAACCCTAGTAAGTCGAACAATCGCCATTGAATAACATTGTTTTTATATCATTTTAAAGTTAAAATATTTCTTATAAAAATTATTAAGAATGCTATTTTAAATTCAGAACATAAGACGTAATGTAACAACATACTTTATATTAACAAAATAATGTTAATAGAAATCTTTTTATTGTGTAGTATACCTAACAGCAGTCTAAGTGCTGGTCTAAAAAATATTAATAATAAAATAATAATATATATTTATTTCAGACAAAGTCCATAGTAATTGTAAGTATTATATAAACTTAATCACTATGTTAGTAACATTTTATTCTTAACACTAAGTAAATATAAAATGCTAATTATACCTAACAACTATAATAGAACTGGGTATGCAATTGTACCCAATGGCGCAGCATCGGGTCATCCCAGCGCTCTGCAAACACCTTCAGGACAGCTGTTAGAGCTGGCGCGGAGTCGAAATAGCAAGGAGGCGGACCGCTTTCGCATGATTGCGCAAAAATCGTCGGTGCGAGCCTCCGCGAACATGGAGGACGCGCTGCAGATCCGCGGCAGCCCAACAGAAACCTGAATGCGTTGTTGTACTGCACCCGCAGCTCCCCGTATGCACGCCGTGTATAGCTCGTCCACAACGCGCACGAGTAAAATGATGTGCAGTATGCTTTAAAAAGCGTTATTTTAACGGCCCTTGTGCAACGTGCGAACCTTCTAGCGAGCATATTACAGCGGACAGCCAGAGATCTACGTTCGCGCTCGATGTCTAAATTATCACATAGGTTTTCGGAAACCCAATGTCTAGGGTTTCTCTTCGAGAATTCTCGAACCGAGAATTCCCGGGAAATTTTGCCTTACTCGAGACGAGAAAAAAGTGGTCGAGAAATCGAGAAATCGAGAAATTCAGTCAAAAAATTAAAACTTGATAACGCGCTTGCGTTCTCGTTGCGGCTCTGCCACGCGTCGTGCGAAATTAAATGAAATAATTTTCCTATTAGAGGAGGGCACCGAAATTTGATATTTCACACGGTCGTTGTAAATATTAAGATTTGAGTTCCTCTCAGGAAGACCCAGCTAATTACGTTTCTGAAAAACGTTTCTAATACGTTATACTAGAGTACATAATAGAAAACGAACGTGTTTCTCCTTGTCTGGAAACTTGTGACAAAAATACGAAACCGATTGTCAGATGATGCTATAAATGCCCTTGTATTTTTAAAGGCTTATTTTCTTAATGATAACGTTGTCACGATGTCTCGTGGGTTAGCTTTTGAAGCAGTTTCCGCTTTAAATTGTGATTGTAATTGGTCTTAAGATTTTTAATGATTTATTAGATTTTTATGTTAACTTACGTAAAGAAAAGACTCCATTTACTTATAACAAATATTAAAAAATTGTTACAAAGACTAAACTAAGGCACATGTACCTTACTGTTACTCGTAATTGTTAAGCTAGTCTGATTGTTATTTTTTATAACGAATTAAACTGTCGTTTTATGCTACGTAATTGAAAAGTTTGTAGTACAGACTGAGACTAAAATAAATTATTTAGTATGTAAGGTACTAAGTTTCATTGTGGTGACATGATGACATTGTTTTTAGAAGATATTTATTTGTTTTTTTTTTCAAAGAAAAAGACTATTTAGTATATTTGTTTGTAGAAACTAGAAATAATGATAAGAAGATCTCGCTAGAGTTTTTTCGCTTAATTAAAGTTTTCTATAGTTAAATTAAACTCACATGAAAGTAAAAATAAACGTTGGTCATTGATAAATGTTGAATATTGCATAAAAAGTATAGTTTTATTGTTAAATCAAATATGTTTTAAGCTTTTCAATATTTCTCGACAACCCGAGAATTCCCGGGAAATAGTGGTCGAGAATTCTCGTGCTCCGAGAAATAAAAAGATCGAGAAATGAGAACCCCTACCAATGTCCCAAGTACTTAAAAGTTTTAACTCGTCTAAGTGGATTGTCACATAGCAAGACATCCTGAACGGTATTACATGCTTTGGTTCCTGGCTTAAACACTACCATAACACTTTGTTGACGTTATACTTGAGCCCATGGGCTCCGCGTACGATTCGCATACGGCCACCAGTTTTCTTAAAGCATCGATTGATGGACTCAGCAGCACCATATCGTTGGCGTAACTAATATTATTCATGCACGTCCCGTCAATATGACATCCGACATGTGTGCTGCTGAGCTCACCAATCAGCCCATTAATATACAGATTGAAGAGTTGGGGTGAGCTCAGCCCGCCCTGCCGCACCCCGCACTCCAGTCCGTACGACTCAGAGTGGACCCCTGCCCACTTAACACTATTTTTCTGATTTCGGTACCAGAATTTCAACAGCGATATCGAATCAGTTGGTACAGTAGTGACCTCCGCTAGCTTATTCTATAGAATATCATAGGATACCAAGTCAAACGCCCGCGACAAGTCCAAAAAACAAGCGAAAACAGGTGTTTTTCTAGTTGTGTAGTACTGCACAGTCTGCTTGAGGCACAATATGGCGCTCTCAGTAGACAGCCCAGGTCGGAACCCAAATTGGGCGTCGTGGAGTTTAATGTGTTAAGCCATTTGCTTATCAAGCAAACCGTCCAGCACTTTTGCAATCACCGTCACCAGTGAAATAGGCCTGTAGTTAGACAAATCTGCGGCATTCCCGGTCTTGTTTTTAATTACAGGAACTACAACTGTGCGCATGAGGGGTTACGGCAGATATCCATGGCTCAAACACAAATTAAATAATAAGGCGAGTACTCTAGGCAAGTGTGGTCCAGCGTACCTGAGATGCTCGATACTGAGGTCATCGTGGCCAGGTGACTTTCCACGCACCGTTTTCCTAATTATTTCATCAACTAGCTGCAGCTGGCCGGTCTTCCACAATCTTTACTGCTGGAGTAAAGATTGTGGAAGACCGGCCAGCTTTTGACCCCACATCGAGCACCCGCGGGCACTCAGACCCATGCGATAGTGGGGATTCCACCATAAAATGCCACCGAAACAGATCAGCAACATCAGCGGGCTCACTCTCCCCAGTGACGCTTACAGGAAGGCTCGGTTTCGCATTCATTTTGTTGGTACATTTCCAAAATTTTCTGAACAATTTATTCGAATGATTTTTAGCAAGTATGTCCATGCGTATTTGCTTTTCGTTATTCTTGCAAAATTTCAGCTTAGCCTTAAAAGTATTTCTAGACTCTCTCATATTGCTTTACAAAGGCCCACTTGTGGGTGCTCCATACCAAAGCCAGGTTTTATAGTGAAATCGATCCTCCCCGTGAGCGCCCCGAACATGCTCATTCCAGCCAGTTACATATTTTCGACGATTAATGTACTTGCTGCCCAAGTAGGTACAGGATGCGCTCTCTTTTAAAATAGACACTATATTGTCATACATTGTATCCAGTAACTTACAATGATCTAAGTTCGAGCACGAATGATATGAGCAGTCTGTACTTTCAATTGGAAAATCTAAAAGTCTGAACCTAGTATTACAGTGTATCTGATAGTCATTCATTTGTCCCACATTACGCTCTCCCCACCGAACGGTATTACAAGGCAAGCTCATCGATGGCAACTTTGGGCGAATGACATTAATATTACATTCAAACATAACGGGATAGTGATCAGATGGATACACGCCATATAACACGGACGCCTTCACAACCAAGTCCTTTGCCGCACCTGTCACCACACAGTGGTCTAACCAGCGCTTGGTGCCCCTCGCCTGACATACATACGTATACATATTGTTAATATTTTAAAGTATCTTAATAAAGACACAAATAAATTGAATAGTTAAAATCAAATCCGCATATTCTATATAAAAAACCGTTGCCAAAGGCTGCTCCGTTCCCATAAATTGGGTCGCCGCGACTCACGATACCAATTAAAGTCAAAACACAAATAAATGATTTTTTATACAAAACATAAATAGCTACTATTTTTACGACGGACAATACCCGCTCTAATTGGACAAACAAATCATTATATATTTGCCGGCTTTGGACTTTGCACAATTCTTTTGGGAAAAACCTTTACTGAATATTAAGCATAACGTAGCCCTTTGAGCATATTTGTATTCCAAATGCAAACATAAGGTAATAATTAGATATAAGTATACGTATTTAGGTATAACTTTATGTTTATGCCTTTTCAGCCACTTTATAATGTTGTATTAATATTTTTCAGAAGTTAGTAAGTTACCTATGAAAAACTCCTTTGCGAAATCTTTTTAAGGTTGTCTAGAGGACTTTGTAAACATGTGCTTAACTCTATCGAGGTACTTATACAAAATAAAGAATTTGTTTGGTCTTATTAAGTAGTAATGGTCTTATTAGTGCCGTGTGGGGACGGCAGAATAGAATACATGTGTCCCCACCCCTACTCCTCCCGAGGGTGTCGTAGGAGCCGACTAAAGGATCGTATACCGGATGGTGGGCAGCAGCGCCATCTTGCGTACTGGTCCACACTGCGGTCACCAACCCGCCTGCCCAGCGTGGTGACTACGGGCATTTACCCCCCATGAGCAGCGCCAACCAGAATCGGCCCTCAGTTCCCGGCAGCCCCACTATTCCCGACCACGGCAGCGGTCGCGGTCACGGTGGGGCGGAGGGTGCGAAGAATCCCCGGGTTACGAAAGGCTGCCTCAAAAAACTGACATTGGCTACGTATAATGGACGCACGATACGGCTGGACCATCACCTCTCCGAATTGGAAGAAGAGCTAAGTCATATTAACTGGAGCATACTGGGGTTATCTGAAGACCGAAGAGAGGGGAGGACACGATGACCCTGGACTCCGGAAACTTGCTCTACTTCCGAGAAGGTGATAGGGTTTCCCAGGGTGGTGTCGGTTTTCTGGTTCACAAGTCCCTTGTCAGCAACGTTGTGGAAATCAGTAGTGTGTCGAACCGGGTAGCGTACCTTGTACTTAAACTCACCGACAGGTACTCCCTGAAGGTGGTACAGGTATATGCGCCGACCTCGTCACACTCTGACGAAGAGGTTGAAGCCGTGTATGAGGATATCTCCAGAGCCATACATGGCACAACTTCGACCTTCTACAATGTTGTTATGGGGGACTTCAACGCTAAAGTGGGAGTACAAGAACGCGGCGAATCGAAAATCGGACTTCATGGATTGGGGCGCAGGAATCACAGGGGGCAGATGCTGGTCAACTTCCTCGAAATGGAGGGGCTCTTCTTGATGAATTCTTTCTTTAAGAAGAAGCCTCAGAGAAGATGGACCTGGCAGAGCCCGAACACTGTGACAAGGAACGAGATAGATTTTATTATGGCGGATAAGCGACATATATTTAAAGATGTCTCAGTGGTCAACAGGTTTAAAACCGGTAGTGATCACCGACTTGTCCGAGGCACTTTGAATATATGTTTTCAGGCTAACGGTCTCGCTTAATAAAATCTACTCTCAGACCTACGCCGCTCCAAATACACTATGGGTCCGAACAGTTCCAATTGGAACTTCAAAATCGATTCGACTCGCTGGAAACCACTGGCGACGTGGACGAGATAACCGACAACGTGGTGAAGGCGGTGTGTACACTGGGTCGCAGGCATTTCCCGCCGATGAAACGAGCTAAGTCGTCCAAACTTTCTCCCGAAACCCTGGATTTGATGAGGCTGAGACGCGAGATGCCATCTGCTGCTGTTGCTTCGCCGAATATCAGGCTCTCTCCAAGCGGATACGAAAACTCGTTCGCAGGGACCTCCGCTGTTTCAATACAAGGTTCATTAAGGACCTTATTGAACAGAACAGGGGGCCCAAAGTTTTCCAAAAACCACTTGGGAAGAGCCATCTGGTTAAGCTTAAGACAGCAGATGGGCAATTACTTGCGACTCGCCCACAGATCCTGGAAGAGGTTGAGAAATTCTATGGACGACTGTATTCATCGAGCGCTCATCAGCCACAGACCGAGGACACCGAAGATCCACGTGCCCCACTAAGGCGCCATTATACGCAGGATATCCCGGATGTTGACGTTAGCGAGATTAGTGCAGCACTGGAGCAACTCAGGAATGGGAGGGCCCCGGGGATGACGGTATTACGACAGAGCTCCTAAAAGCCGGTGGACAGCCCGTCCTTAGGGCATTAGTTGAGCTCTTTAATGCCGTCATTCACCAAGGAACTACACCAGAGGCGTGGTCCAGAAGCGTTGTCGTCTTATTCTTCAAGAAGGGTGACAAAACTCTCTTGAAGAATTACAGACCGATAGCGCTTCTGAGCCACGTCTATAAGTTGTTTTCCAGAGTTGTAGCGAACCGTCTCGCCATTAGACTTGACGAATTCCAACCACCGGAGCAGGCTGGGTTTCGAAAAGGCTACAGCACCGTGGACCACATCCATACTGTTCGGCAGCTTATACAGAAGACCGAAGAGTATAACCAGCCGCTGTGTATGGCATTTGTGGACTACGAGAAAGCCTTCGACTCCGTCGAAACCTGGGCTGTTCTGGAGGCTCTGCAGCGATGCGGTATCGACTGGCGATATATCGAGGTGATGAAGTGTCTCTCCAACGCAGCGACGATGACCGTTCAGATCCAAGACCAGCGGACAAGACCCATCCAATTGCGTCGTGGTGTGAGACAGGGGGATGTAATATCCCCGAAACTGTTCACAAACGCATTGGAGGATGTCTTCAAGACCCTGGACTGGTCTGAACGAGGCGTCAACGTCAATGGAGAGTATATTTCTCATCTTCGTTTTGCTGACGATATCGTCATCGTGGCAGAGTCATCGGAAGAGCTTGCGGAGATGCTGAACAGCCTAAATGAATCTTCCCGACGAGTTGGGCTTGGCATGAATTTGGACAAGACGAAAGTCATGTTCAACAGTCGTGTCATGCCACAACCGATATGCGTCGATGGCGTCCGTCTCGAGGTTGTGCAGGAGTAATCTACCTGGGCCAAACCATCCAACTTGGCCGGCATAACTTCGAGAAGGAGGCTAGTAGGAGGGTTCAGTTGGCTGGCGGCATTCGGTAAGCTACGTCTGAGACATGGACACTGACTGCGTGATTGGTTCACAAATTCAAAGTCATTCAACGCGCAATGGAGCGAGCTATGCTTGGAGTCTCTCTTAGGGATAAGATCAGAAATGATTTAATCCGCAAGAGAACTAAAGTTACCGACATAGCCCCCCGGATCAGCAAGTTGAAGTGGCAGTGGGCTGGTCACGTATGTCGTAGAACCGATGGCCGTTGGAGCAGACGAGTTCTGGAGTGGAGACCGCGTCTTAGCAAGCGTAGCGTAGGACGCCCTCCGGCCCGATGGACCGACGACTTGCGGAAGGTCGCTGGTGGGAGCTGGATGAGAAAAGCGGAGGACCGGGATATCTGGCGCAAAATGGGGGAGACCTATGCCCAGCAGTGGACTGCGATAGGTTGAAGAGAGAAGTAGTAATGAGTTCAAGATGTATCAAAATGCCAATTTTTTTCTAGAACTACCGGCATGTAGGTACTGGCTCAACTCAATTTAAGAGGTCACAATTCTAATAAGTATCTAACAAAAAATACAGGCACGCTACTTTGAAAAGAGCTTATTGTCATCAGGCCAATCAACGTCGGGAGCCGAGGAGCACGAGCCTACCCGTAAAGGGTGCATACGCCTTAAGTCGTCCAGCCGGCCCAGTGCAGATTGGCCGACTTCACGCACAACCTTCGAATCTCTTCGCGGGCCTGCGCAGGTTTCCTCGCGATATTGTCCTTCACCATAAGAGCGTCGGATGACGTCCTTTCTGTGCGTCCAGGCAACACGGAAAATCGCCAACATATCAAATGATTCCTACTTATATGCCTATTTACCTCTACAGATTTGAAACCTTAGGCGTATTGCTGTCATCAACAGCACTCCATTTGTCAAAAATGTGAATTATTTATTGTTTTTGCGATTAGTGTCACTCACTGTGTATACCCTACTCATAATCTCTGTGCAAGCCACTGCAACTAGCCACCGACGCTCTTGAAGAAAAATGACCTGCCGTTTTATACTAATGATGATCCTATAATCTGATTATTGCCTTACTTGAAGGATTTAGGGCTGAGGAACACAACATAATCAAAAGCACAATTATTATGGCGAGAGAAATGGTAAGATTGAAATACCCATACAGTGATTTACTAGTGAGTTAGTGAGTGGTAGACTCGGTACTGAGTCTTCTAGGTAGGTACTACTGCAATGCCAGATATCGTCCCGTGAAATAGAAGTGTTTTGCACTTCCGTGTTTCGGGATGAGGGCACTATAGCTAGTTAAATTACCGGGTATAAGAGACCTAACATTTGTTGTCTCGGATGATGGGTGGAGTTAGATATTGATGGAGAATGATAACGTTTTATCAGTTGTTGGTCTCAATCAAGCCGCTCTGTCATGGTCACGCGTATCAGTTACCATCAGGCGAGCGTTCTGACCTTCCTGCACATCTTATAACATAAAAAAACACAGTGGACCTTATACACTGACTGCCACAGGTTAATTGTCTATAGTTTTCTTCTGTATTTATTTATTTATTTATTTATTTAACAATTTATGCACACACAGAAAAGACAAAACACAATAAACATGGAAAAGTACGTACAAAGGCACAGCTTATTTCACAATGAAATTTCTTCCAGCTGGCCAAAACAAAAGGAAACAAAGTAAGAAAAGTAGGCAAGTGTTACTAATAATAAAAAAAATACACATATATAATATATATATATGATTATGGATAAATACATAACTTATAAAAAAATATATATAAGCACCCTAAATTATTTTAAATCATATAGACATATAAATAAATGATAAATTTACATGTAAAAAAATATGACAATATACATAAATTTAAATAGAAGAAAGATAGTTTTCTTCTGTATTAGATGACCTTCTTTAATCTTGAGTACGTTTTTTTCTCAACGAAATTTTCTTTATAAGTAATTGTTGTTTATTTAAAAAAATAAAGTAGAAGCTTCTAAACATTTTTTTTAATGTTGTAAAGACGAAATAATTTATTGTTTGTTTGGTTCGAAATTATGGACCAATTGGTTTTTTTCACCTTTAGAAATCTTTCGGATGACATGACCTCTGTTATAATTTTTAAATCTTTAAAAACCCAGGCGAAGCCGCCAATTAGTAATTTACGAACCAATGTTGTCGATATTCTTCTTATTGAGTGATACTAACAAAAAGTACATCTAACATTCAACGAACTGGATAAACTTAGCGAGAAACGCGGCGATTCAGTAAACTTTTGTAGAAAGAATACATTTTATTTCTTAGATATGATCTATGATGCTTTGAAGTAGAATGAATCCAATGTGCGAAGTTATTTGTATAAAATTTGCAGTGTTACTTTAAGCTTTAATCACAAAATATATATCCAGAGATTAAAAATCAAAGTCAAGACTGACCCTTAATCTTTGAATGCTGGTTTAAAAACATTTACATCATATTATCTGCTCGTAGTCAATCTCAATCTCAAAATATCTTTATTCAAATAAATATTTTACAGATGCTTTTGAATCGTTAATTGTTATTAATATATTTTTTATAACTCTACCATCGGTTCGGACTATGTAGGATCTTTGAGAAGAGACGACAAGAAACTCGATAGTCACTCTTAAAGTTTTCAGTACGATTAAATGCTTAGAGGCTTTATGAAGTTCACTGCGGTGTGAGTGGCAGTTAACTGATTCATCTGGTTGAGTCCCTGACGCCTCGTTAACCGTAAAGTCGACGCGAGACCAATTAAAAGCCATTTGACTCTGACCTCCCACACGCTAATCTCAATAGAAACACTAGCTTTTTATGGCTTTCGCGGAGTATCGCTTGGCAATCAATATCTCACTTTTATCTTGATTTTACTTTTACGAGATGCATAAATTTAAGCACTTTTCGCTGGAAGATAAATAAAGATCTTTTTAGCATGAACTACATTGTTTTACTCCCTTGTAGTCATCAGCCATCGGCTATCCACCATTTCACCAAGTCGCCGGTCATCATGGTGGGGAGTCCGCCTTCGCTCCTTTTTCGTTTCGTGGAATCCACTCGGATCAATTCGTAGCAGTATGCTCCCTATTCATTGCCACTTTAACTTCCTTGTTATGCGGAATACGGAATGGTATACTTAATCGAAAATACATACTCACAATGTGCATCGTTATGGAGATTTTAGTATAATAAAACTAAAAATTATAAAAAGGCAATCTTAGGTACCAGGCATATGTTTCAGGCACGTGATACATCCAGTTGATTGACACGCTCTGTACCAGCTGTGGTAAAGTAGTAGATAACGTCTTAAAGCAGGGCATAAACCTTCCTTCAGCATGGTTATAAAAATTAGAAACCTGAACCATATTTTTTTTTTGTTGGAGGCTTAAATCAGCAGTGGACTGACTCAAATGATGAACTAGCAATTTAATGATGTAAATTACAGCTACCAAACCAATGGTGGGCCTATTCAACGGTTGCTAATTAATAGCTACGGCATACAATAAAAAAACAAAACGCTTTGAAAATAAATTGAAGCATAACGTACAGATACAACACGTTTTTAAGCCTCACAAGAAGGTTCAATGAAGTGGAGCAAAAACAAGTATAGAAAATATGTTAGGATAAATAGATTTATAAATAAAACTAGGAAATTAATAAAGAGGCAAAACCGAACATATAGCAATGTTAAATGTATAAATGAGCGCAGACGTTTGGGTGATGAATTAGATGTGTATTCCATAATGTTAAATAATAATTTATTAAAGCATGAGACTCAAATTAATTTGTTTCAGTCAGAAATCAATAGTCTCAAAGAACAATTAGACCATATCACAAATATGTATAATTTGAACAAGAAGGAATATGCTGAACATATTCTTGCGATGAATCAGCTTATGGGTAGCCCGGACTCAGTCACTGACTCTCCGGACTGTCCATCTGGTTCAATGACAGGTTATGGTACCAGTGTCGGTCCCTCCCCATTGACATCCAACAATCCTGATAGGTCTTTTGATAGTAAATTATGTAATCAAAGTGATAGTAATATAGTTATGTTTAGCGATGGTATAGGAAAACATATGGGCCAAATTTTGAGTACTTGTTTGGGACAGCGAGTGCTTAATCATTGTTCACCAGGAGTGCCTTACTCTGAATTGATAAAAAAAATTTTGAATTATTCATTTGATAGTAATACAATATTAATCATATTTGTAGGCAACCGTGGTGATATGAACAAAAAGGACCTGATAAAATTTTATAATTCTTTGTGTTTATTGAATGTTAGTAAAATTATTTTGTTCACATTACCATACAGTAAGAATGTGCCGCAGGAAGAAAATAATATTAGATTTAAACTAAATTTGACATTGGATTCAATAGTTTTTACCAATAATAAATTATTTCATTTGATTGACATTAATAAATTGTTAAATTTTAATTGTTTAGTGACAAAAGATAATTATTATCTTTCAAATTATTTTAAGGGACAAATAGCAAACTCGCTATCTTATTATTTTAAATATTTAGCCAATAATATGGCTATACAGCCTGCTTTTTTTGAGCAGAATAAAAATACTTTAAGGACTTTGGAATTTGTTCCAAATCATTTAAATTAGATAATAAGACAATAGAGGCAAACTCTTGCATATCTAAGACTATGCATTTGACAACAGAGAAGCCAATTAGCAATTATTTAAATGTAGTTCATCAGAACATACAAGGATTCTCTGGCAAAGACCTAGAAGTAGGGTTATTCTTAGAACATAAAAATGTACATGTATTATGTCTTACTGAACACTGGATAAGGCAACATAATTGTTATATTAATATAGATAATTATAAAGTTGGTAGTTTGTTTATGAGAGTGTCTGCTATTAGAGGTGGATCACTTATACTATTACAAGATAATTTAAAATTTAAAGAACGCAAAGATATTGTTGAACACTCTATTGAGCGAACTATTGAACTTTCCTGTATAGAGCTTGAGCAGTTTATTATAGTTTGTGTATATAGACCTCCATCTTCTGATTATAACTTATTTGAGACCACTATGGAGGAAGTTCTAAAAAAGGTTTGTAAATCAACCAAGAAGGTAATTGTATGTGGAGATTTCAACATAAATATTTTAGAATCGTCGCATAACTCTGTCCAGTTTATTAATTTGTTTAAGTCTTTTAATTTAACCTATCAATTCGCTGAGCCTACAAGAGCTACTCCTACTACAGCTACCTGCTTAGATAACATTTTTTGTGAAAATATTATACTTCAAAAAGCAATAATTAATTGCTTACAATCAGACCATAGTGGACAGTGGGCACAATTTGAGCACTGTCATGTCTCTAAAAATATAGATATTGTTTATAGGCCAGTAAATAAGAACCGAATTAATAGATACAAGGCTCTTGTTGACCAAAAAATTTCTCAATTGCATTATAATGTATCAAATATAGACAGTTTATATGAAAACTTATTTAATGTTATCAAAAGTACCTATGATTGTATATTCTTAACAAAATCAATTAAAGTAAATAATTTCAAATCCAAATTCTGTGATTGGGCGACACCAGGCATATATAAAAGTAGAAATATACTTTTTAATTTATATAACTTGAAAGCTACATCTTCGGATCCAATATTTATTGCCTTTGTTAGAAATTATTCAAAAATTTTAAAAAAGTTTGTCACACAGCCAAGTCGATCTATTTGCGTAACAAAATAATAGGTTCTGGTAATAAAATTAAAGCCACTTGGAATATATTAACAAAGAAACATGTAAGAATAAGAGTCGCGATAATAATTTCTCCATTAAAAATTAACGCTATTTTTAAGCATATTTTTGATGCCTGGAGGACAAACATGATGCAATAGGAGTTTTTTGCGATTTGTCTAAAGCTTTTGACTGCGTCGACCATAAAACACTTTTATTAAAGTTGAGACATTACGGTGTATCAGAATGCTCATTGAGTCTTGTAGAGTCTTACCTCTCTGAAAGAGTTCAAAAAGTCTGTATTAATGGCACAAAGTCGCATGGTGCCTTTTGCGCAGGGAGTACCCCAGGGTTCAATTTTAGGCCCTCTATTATTTCTAATATATATAATGACCTCCCTATTGTAAAAGTCTTTCGGATATAGTTCTATTTGCTGATGATACGTCATTGATTTTTAATGTTAACAGACGTAAGGCGACTTTTGACGATGTAAATAGAGCTCTGTCTCAAGTAATGCATTGGTTTACTGCTAATAATCTTTTACTTAATGCAAAAAAAACTAAATGTATAAAATTCATTATGCCCAATGTAAAGCAGGTCGAGACCAACATAACTCTGAATAATGATCAAGTGGAACTTGTAAACTCCACTGCATTTCTTGGTATAACTTTAGATTCAAAGTTACAATGGGGCCTCACATTAAATCACTGGCTGGTAGACTTAGCTCGGCAGCTTATGCTGTTAGGAAGATAAGGCTTTTGACAGATGTTGAAACAGCAAGATTGGTTTATTTCAGTTATTTTCATAGTGTCATGTCATATGGTCTACTGTTGTGGGTTCAGCTGCCGACATTAATACAATATTTGTACTACAAAAAAGAGCTATTCGTTTTATCTACAACCTTAGACCCGTGACTCTCTTAAGGAACTTTTTAAAGAAATAAATATAATGACTATAGCATCACAATATATTTATGAAAATTTAATTTACGTCCGTAAATACTATCATACTGTTACGAATTGACGTATTTAAAATGTCATTAAATATGGCGGCTAATATGTGACGTCAGTCCACAGACAATCCATAGAGTATGACATGCGAATTGTCAAATAGCAAAGAGTGTAGTATGTTCTAGATAATTCGCGAACTATGTAGAATGACGTCGACGCTTCGAGCTCAGCGGCCGGACAGGTATATAAGGCGGGCCGACGGGTGCGCCGGGAGTCTTGTGTTCTACTCAAGAGCGAACGAAGAGCGAAATACCTGCGACTACAAGGAAGAAGCGAGTGATACAGCGATATCTAAGGGATCGTCGAGTGTGATATAACAGTGTGAAGAGTTAACGTGTGATTATTACGTGTGTGTGCGGAAAGTGTTGTGTTATAGTGTGCAGTGTTAATTACGGATTTTAGTGCGTGCGTTAATTGATTAATTAGTACGAGTGTAAGTGTAATTAGTGTTGTGTGTGATTAATATTGGTTAATTAATAAAGTGTGTTACCGTGTTATTCTTCGTGTTTGGCAATAATTTATCCGGAACCCCAGCTCGTAACATTTGGTGTCAGAAGTGGGATAAATTATGCCTGTGCTACCGAAGGAAGATACGGACGTTGTTCGTACTAGAAGCCAGCGACAAGCCGCTATGGACAGGAGCCGGTTTGAAGAGTCGCCATCATCGGGCAGCCCAGCGACTGCAACAGAAGGTGTGCCGGGACCATCTACGGCCTCTGCAGCGTCCACTTTCGATATGGCTGCATTGATGGCGTTGCTACAGGAACAAGCTCGAATGTTACAAGCGCAACTCCAGGCTGATAGGGAGGAGCAGACGAGGCTATTACAGGCGCAGCTGCAGGTCGACAAGGAAGAGCAGGCACGTCGACAAGAGGAACAAATGCTCCTTATCAAGGATATCCATAGCAAGTTTGGGAAGGATCTTCAAGAAGTTAAGGAGCAAGTCGGCCATCATGAAAACAGATTACGGAAGCTTTCAGCGAGATTGCCGACATCAAGAAAGAAGTGAAGGAGCTAAAGATCACCAACGGTAGCCCGCAATCCGTTGGTTGCGCGCCTTCAACAAAAGGCGTTAAAGTGCCGCCATTCGATGGGACAACGTCTTGGTCGGCGTACAATCTACAGTTCGAGGTGGTTAAGGAAACAAACTCGTGGTCGGAATCCCAAGCTTTGACGGCGCTAACACTGGGCCTACGGGGCGAAGCGTTGTCGGTGCTTGAAACTCTTGGCAAAGATGTGACATATGGGCAGTTGGTGCAAGCACTGGAATCCAGGTTTGGTGATGCTCATTTGGAACATGTGTTTCGCGCGCAGCTTAAAGAACGGGTCCAGCGCGTTGGTGAGAATTTACAACAGTGGGGATTGGAAATCGAGAAGCTTGTTCGTAAAGCATATCGAACAGAGCCCATACTATCCCAGAAGATGTTGGTGCAGGCCTTTGTGGATGGCATCCGGGATTTGGAGGTGAGGGCAGCTGTGCGACTTGGACATCATGCTACGCTAAAGGACGCTTTGGCCCATGCGTTGGAAGTGGAAGCCGTACGACAAGACCAAAGAACCCACCGCATCAGGGAAGTTGTTGAAACGGCTGAGTGTGAACCTTTGCGCAGATTTATCCCTAGATGTTATTCATGTGGGCTCAAAGGCCATCTCCGCTTGAACTGCCGCAAACAAATTAGCGCTAGGCGGACTGAGGATCATGAAGAAAGGGCGGCAAATACAACTGCCCAACATCAACAGGGAAACGAATAAGTGCCAGGACCGTGGGGCGGGTGCTGGCTGGTGTTCGTCGAGCCCCGAAGATTTCGATTCGCCAAGCTCAAGACGGGAACAGCCTGATAATAAGAGGTGAAATCAACGGGATATCGTGCAGGCTAACGTTGGATACTGGTGCTTCACGTACGGTCGTCAGTTCTCAATTAGCAAATCGTCTTCTTGGGGGCAACAGCGGGAACTTCGACCATCTTCAACTGGTAACAGCTACTGGTCAGCATCTGCCCGTACATGGCTGTAGAAATGTGGAGTTCAGGTTAGGCAACAACGTGTATGGACATCGAGTCATTATAGCAGATATCGTCGATGATTGCATATTGGGCCTAGATTTTATGCGAAATCATGACTGCAAGATCGAGTTAATGAAGGTGTTATGAAATGTGGCACAGAAGAACTGATGATGGAAGGTGCTTCATCAGGAAATGTTTACTGCTTACGAAGAACAGTGCTTTTACCCAGGTCCGAAACTATAGTTCCAGTACGTCTTCCACATTATTCTGGCAAAGAACATCGTTGTGTGCTTATAGAAAGTTCAAATCATTTAACACCGTGGAAGATGGCACGAAGTCTTGTGAAATTTAGTAAAGTTGCAGCGGTACGTGTATTAAACCTTTCCGCTGAGGAACAAGTAATTAAGAAGGGTACCATCATGGGCACTTGTGATGGAGTAGCGTGGCTGCGTCGATGTGAAGATCTACCCAGCTCTGGCAAAAGACCCGACCCAGGCATTGATGTCTCTACTGTGTTTGAGGAATGTCAACAATACTTGACGAAGGATGAAAGAAGGATGGTCGAAGGATTGTTGGTCAAGTATAGCGATGTTTTCTCGACAAATGATGCAGATATTGGGAAAACTGGGTTGGTAAGACACAAAATTAATACTGGCAGCGAGGCACCGATCCGCCAGCGACCGAGAAGATTACCAGTGGCCCGTGAAAAGGAGGTTGAGGCCATGATTGATGGATGCTAAAAGATGGCGTCATCGAACCCTCGTCTAGCCCATGGTGTTCACCTGTTGTCCTTGTGAAGAAGAAAGACGGTAGCCTACGGTTTTGCGTAGATTATAGGCGATTAAACGACATTACAAAGAAGGACAGCTACCCGCTTCCGAGAATCGATGACACGCTGGACACGCTGACAGGAATGAAGTGGTTTACCACGTTAGACCTGAAGAGCGGTTACTGGCAAGTGGAACTCGATGCCAAGGACAAGGAGAAAACTGCCTTCTCAACTGGCAAAGGTTTATGGCAATTTACGGTCATGCCATTCGGTTTGTGCAACGCTCCTGCTACTTTCGAGAGATTAATGGAATTTGTGCTTACTGGCTTGATTGGAGACGCCTGTCTAGTCTACTTAGATGACGTGATTATTGTAGGCCGCACCTTCCAGGAACACCTCAGGAATCTGGAAAAGGTACTCTTGAAGATAAAAGGAGCTAATTTGAAGCTGAACTCGAAGAAATGCTCATTCTTTCGGCGGGAAGTAAGCTTTTTGGGTCATGTGGTTTCCAAGATGGAGTGCAACAGATCCGAGAAGATTAAGGCTGTGCAAGATTGGCCGGTACCAAAAGATAAGACCCAGGTGAGAGCTTTCCTTGGACTGTGCTCTTACTATCGCCGCTTTGTCAAGAATTTTGCCGATATTGCCAGACCATTGCACAAGCTAACGGAGGAGAAACGAACTTTCCGTTGGGATGAACAATGTGAAATCGCATTCCACGAGTTGAAGAAACATCTTTGTGATGCACCGATTTTAGGTTACCCTGATACAAAGAATGAATTCATCGTCGACACAGATGCCAGTAATACTGGAATTGGTGGTGTATTATCGCAACGGAAAGGAGAGCATGAAGTTGTGATTGCCTACTTTAGTAAGGCCTTATCCAAACCAGAGAGAAATTACTGTGTCACCAGAAGGGAGCTTCTTGCTGTGGTTAAGACTTTACAGCACTTTAATAAATATTTGTTAGGGCGTAAGTTCCGTCTACGCACTGATCATGCTGCATTAAAATGGCTTTTACAGTTTAAGAATCCTGAAGGACAGGTGGCCAGATGGATTGAATTACTTCAAGAGTTTGACTTTGATAGAACATCGAAGCGGAAAGTCACATGGTAACGCCGACGCGCTCTCAAGAAGACCTTGTTCCGAGGATTGCAAGCATTGTGTTCGGCAAGAAGCCAAAGAAGAAGTTCCCATTCGAGTGATCAAAACAAACATAAGCGATGAATGGAGGTCAACATTACGACAGGCGCAGAAGGATGACAGGGACATAAAGCCCATCTTCGAGTGGATTGAAGCTAGCACTCCTCGGCCCAACTGGAGTACTGTCGCCTCTATGAGCTCTGTCACGAAGAGTTATTGGGCACAATGGAATAGTTTGCTCATCCATGATGGCGTCCTTTGCCGAAAATGGGAAAGTACTCGCGGTGATAACTGTCATCTACAAATGGTGGTTCCGAAAAGTAAAGTACCGGAAGTATTGCAGCTATATCACAATGGATGTTCCGGTGGCCATTTGGGAGTAAAAAGGACTTTACTGAGAATTCGTGAAAGATTTTATTGGATTCACTGTCGGGCTGATGTTGAAGATTGGTGTCGCAAATGTACTAGCTGCGCTGCTGTAAAGGGACCACATACACGCAGCCGAGGTGCGATGCAATTATACAATGTGGGAGCACCATGGGAACGTATAGCATTAGATGTGGCGGGGCCGTTTCCCGTCAGTGAGAGCGGCAACAAATACTTCATGGTTGTCATGGATTACTTCACGAAGTGGCCAGAAGTTTTCGCGATACCTAATCAAGAAGCTACTACAGTTGCCGACAAGCTCGTTCAAGAAGTCTTTTGTCGGTTGGGGTACCCTTAGAAATCCACACCGACCAGGGAAGAAACTTTGAATCGCAAGTTTTTCAGGAGACTTGTCGTGTAATGGGTGCCCACAAGACACGAACAACTTCTTATCACCCACAATCGGATGGAATGGTAGAGCGTTTTAACCAAACGCTTGAGAGATACTTGGCGAAAGTTGTAGATAGCAGACAGAAGGATTGGGATAAGCATATACAGCCATTCCTCTTGTCTTACCGAAGCGCTATCCATGAAAGCACATCCGTAACCCCAGCATTTGCAAATTTCGGTCGAGAATTAAGGTTGCCTGCTGACCTTATTACTGGAATACCTCCTGATACACCTCGTAGTATAACGGAGTACGTAAGTGATTTAAGAGATAAGATGAATGACGTTTATGAGCATGTTCGACAGTCAAGTCAGCAGTCATCAGAAAGGACCAAAACACGTTACGATCGCAACGTAAACAATCAAGGTTTGAAGAAGGTTCATTGGTATGGCTACATAACCCACTTCGAAGCAAAGGAAAGTCTCCCAAACTTCAAGCCAAATGGGATGGACCGTATCAAGTTATAACCAAAATTAACGACGTCACGTACCGTATACGCAAGCACCCACGAGGAGCATCCAAGATTGTTCATGTGGATCGATTAGCGCGTTTCTATGGAGATAATGCTCGGGACGAGCATTTCTTGGAAGGGGGCAGTGTTACGAATTGACGTATTTAAAATGTCATTAAATATGGCGGCTAATATGTGACGTCAGTCCACAGACAATCCATAGAGTATGACATGCGAATTGTCAAATAGCAAAGAGTGTAGTATGTTCTAGATAATTCGCGAACTATGTAGAATGACGTCGACGCTTCGAGCTCAGCGGCCGGACAGGTATATAAGGCGGGCCGACGGGTGCGCCGGCAGTCTTGTGTTCTACTCAAGAGCGAACGAAGAGCGAAATACCTGCGACTACAAGGAAGAAGCGAGTGATACAGCGATATCTAAGGGATCGTCGAGTGTGATATAACAGTGTGAAGAGTTAACGTGTGATTATTACGTGTGTGTGCGGAAAGTGTTGTGTTATAGTGTGCAGTGTTAATTACGGATTTTAGTGCGTGCGTTAATTGATTAATTAGTACGAGTGTAAGTGTAATTAGTGTTGTGTGTGATTAATATTGGTTAATTAATAAAGTGTGTTACCGTGTTATTCTTCGTGTTTGGCAATAATTTATCCGGAACCCCCAGCTCGTAACAATACCTTTAAAAAAATTGACTCACACAATTTTAATACTAGGAATAGAAACAAACTTGCTGTTCCGGACTTGACGACTACATAAAGTAGGTAAATCTTTTATAGGAAGATGTATAAAGTTTTTCAATAAGGTACCGCAAAATATTGTCGAGTTACCTTTACACATGTTAAAGCTAGAATAAAAACCACCTTTCTAAAAAAGGGTACTACACATTGACGAATATTTGTGATAAAAATCCTTGGTCTTAAATTGCTCAGCTATTTCAGTGTTTATGATATATTGTTACATTAGTAATTGTTTTAAAAAAGGCTACACTGTTGAGTTTTCTTGGGTGCTTTTTCTCAACAGGCCAATCCACTGAAGCGCTTTTTTTCAAAGCATCAAAATTCATATTTTAGTTTAGTATTTTTTAATTTTATTATATTTTTGTATATTTTTTGACGTTCATAAGTGCTTTTGTAAGCCTAATTTGAATAAAGAATTTTGATTTTGATTTTTTTTTTTTCACAGTCGGCAATGTATCCGAATGCGAATTTAAATACTGGTTAATAATAATACTTCTACTAAAGATACATTGCTAACTTTACCTGGTATTGAAACACATTACCGTGCGCATTTATTAATTAATTGCAACAATCAACGTCGGATTCCACGTTGATTTATCATGCGTAATTCGAGCACGAGTAAAGCACTGGTCATTTGTCATCGTAAAGTGTCCATTTATCCTTGGCTGGCGTCCGGGGAAAAACTTAATTGCATTTTTATCTTGAGGTTATTCTGTTGATGTCAGCGTAATAGTCTGGAACCCTCGACGTATAACGTAGGGTTGCTATTGGAACTTTTTATATTTCGATCTTCGGATATTATTTTTAAAGTTACTAGATAAAAAATTAATTTTTAAATAATATAGTGAAATGACTAAACTGCTTAATCATTAAAAATATTTTTTAACAGCTGTACCCATATTATGATTTGATCATTTTTGGTGATGATACAGTCAAAACTAAATATTCGTAAAAACACTTATAATAGTTTTTTAAATAACTTCGACTGTAATTTAGATTTCTTGTTGTATGTTTTATGCTTATACATTTCGTTAATAGGAACACAGCATTACTTTATTAAATGTATAATGTTTAGTTCTATGTCTATTTGACTTTGTTGGAATAATACTAATTAATTTCTAACCAACAGCATGATAAAGAGGTAAAAAGAGCTAACGTAAATGTACAGTAATTAAATTTAAAAAAAAATACTGTATCTTTTACGTTAGGTATCATTCTCGCTTTGGTAAACGCTTATGGTAAGATGATCAGTTTGTGGAACGTTTACCATAAATAATGCATATTCATCAATCATGTCACAAGTTAGCAACGATGCTGTAGTTTTTTTTCGTTATCATTATGTATTATATTATAGGCCATTGCCATTTTACCACTAGTGAGCCATGCTCAATGGCCATTCGTAACATAAAAAACTTATGTTACGAAGTGAACAGAGCGTCGAACGCTCACTGATGATAGTGATACACCTGACCATGACAACACGGTCATTGAAGGAGACCAACACTGATAACAGTTATTATTCTCATCTATGCTGCCACGCCGTCACCCGGGATACAGATGTAAGGTCTTTATCCCGGTAATTTCTTACTAATGCTTTGCTTATTAATTTTACATAAAAAATATAAAAAGGGGGGGTCTTCGTGCTACTTAATTAACCGAAATTCAATAGATTCGATTTTTCTAAGCTTTAGCAACCCTAGCTCGTATAAAATTGCATATATTTTGCGTTAGAGATGGAGTGAGTGTCTTTTGCAGATATAATGTAACTGAAATCTCAATTCACAGTGCGCTTGTAATTTTATTTCGACTTCCAAAATGACAATTCTTTAAAAATTATTGTTCGATGATAATAATATAAATATTCAACATTGCATATAATTTATTTTTTGGTTTGCATTAAATATCATACAAATATAAATTATCGCATCATTTTGTTTATTGATATTTACATCTATAATATACTTAAAGATATACTCATAGTTATACTCACGTAGCTATGCTGTGTGGGAAGGCCTGTGGCCTGCAGCGGGGCGTTATAGCTGATGATGAATTATATGATATTTTAGACAATTAACTAACTTTGGCGGCAAACTTTATTAACAATACGTTTACAGTACGTCCTACAATCTAGATGTTCAAGTATTTCAATTAAACTGTCTTCAAGTCATGGTTTTTGACAGATGCATTATCGCGAAAATAATCCAGTAGAAATGGACATGAAAAAATTGATGAAACATATTAAATCTGAACTGGCCATCCAATTACAGGATTGCAAATTTGCAAATAGACGTTACGTAGAGCAAACGGAACCTTTATACCCGATTTCAGATATACATTTATAGAATAAAAAATCGTTTAATTATTCCTGTTAATGCCCATGTCAAAGACTTGTTTCAATATATTGATTGAAACATACTGTGGATAAGATTATTAAAAGAAGAAGCTTGTATTTTCCTAGGCACATGATAATTTTAATACAAATAATGATGTGAGTAGGTCTCAAATACATTAAAACCGCAGCAAATACATGATGATGTTTCTGTTTTTAGCCAAAGAGGCTATAATGGCCAGCCAAAACGCTGTTGGCCAGCGCAGCGAACAGGTGCTGAAATTTATCAGTTATTTT